>JAQIWR010001721.1:0-12868 GCA_034695945.1 Glomeris hexasticha
ATTTGCTATTTCGTAGGGAGGAATTAACGAGGGAATGTGGAGGGAATATGGCTTTCCCACAGTGCTTGCCCTCCCTACGAAATAGCAAATAGACGTGTCCTTCCTGGCTTTGTGCACTCAACCGGACAACTAATTACTTCCCCCCTGCTGTCAATTAAAAATACAAAAGAACGCGTTGGTAATTATACATAATTATTTTAATGAGCGTGGAACAGGTAGAGCAGGGCTACTATATGACCCGCGATATGACCGTATTTAGCGAAGCTGGATTATATTGCATTATGAAATAAACTCCATCCAGAGTTTAGAAGACAAGGGGCAAAATCGTTGAGCCGTGGGTTTCCCCCTCTCCTTTGGGTGAGACTAGCCCATGCATGTGTATGCGGCGAGTCTACTTTCGCACATTGGGGAGGGTGAAGCTCAGTTTTTTGTCTTCTAAACTCTGGATAGGTATATGTATATCGATTCACTGGTAAATTTAGGACTGGCATGACCAATTATGATCCCCAGTAAATAGACCACACATAATGCCATTTGAGGGTCATACACTGAACTGTGGAACTGTGGAACTTCCCCTGCTGTCAGACGTACCACACAAATATGTCAAATTGTCACCCTGGTGCAATTAGATGACATGAGGTTCGTAACGAGGTAACCAGCTGAAGCTGGCCAGTATTATATTAAGAGCGCAGGAAGGACTTGGATATCCTCGTAAACTGTACGTAGTCCTGGTTAATTGTAATTTGGTGAGAATTACACTATGGGGATGCAGCTGTTACTACTGTAGGCCTACATGTCAGCAACGCTTTGCGATGAATTCACGCACGAGTACCACACAGTAACTGCAAGGCTATTATTTGTCAACTTCCAGGATAAGTTCATTGGCAATTAATTAACACGGTGTTGGAGGATTATGTTGATGGCCGGTCCACTCTTATAAGGGGAGATTTGGGAGATAGGAAAAGTAATTTCCTTTTCTAACACGCCGACCCAGAGATTAATAACTTGAAAATAAATCTCCAGAGCTCAATTAGATGTCGTCGCCATTTTGAGTAATTTCGTTTGGTGAGATTTAAGTTTCCATATGTTTGCAGACAATCTACGAACTCAAATTTCGTATTCATATTTGAAACGCAAGCGAATAACAAATTTATTTCCGGCAACTCTTTACTTAATTGGATTTGTTCCTGGGTTTTTTCCATCTTCGTGGTGGAAATTGCCTGCTTGTAAAACATGCTAAGCAATTCAGACCTTAAAAAGTTTCCTACCAAGAAATATAGGAATATAACTGGAGAGAAAAATGAAACGAGATTACATCCAAAATAATTAATTTCCCCAACAGACACTTCACATACTTCAGTTAATGAAATAAACATTTTATAACCTAAGCATCCTGCATTTCTTCAACATTGTTATTGGAGTTCTGAAAATAGTAAATAGGAAACAGTACATATGTGTGCTTACATGTTGTGTTCTCAATCACATGCTACGCAGAGAATTGAGCGGTGTTCCACCTGCTTGTGCACAGTTGCTAATGTTTATACTGTATGTCCGTAACAAGCATTACTACTTCACTGTTGGAGTTCAACTGGTGTAGTGATTGGAATTTTAATACATAACATTATTTAAATATCCTTAGTCAGATCACATAATATACTGAGATACTAGTGTGAGTAAGCCCAACGATTTGGCTTGACTGCATCACTCATTCCTCTCGGTTATGCGCTTCCACTGCATGCAGTCAAGCTCGCAGATTGTTTGTCTGTTTGTTTGCAAGAACTTATATGAGCACATTTTCACCTGACTTTACCACATCCTAGAGACCTGAAATTTGGTATACAGATCAGTCCTGTGATATATTTTAATCTATCAATGCGGATTACACCATTTAGAGGTGAGATGCGCTAATATATCACTTTGAAAAATCAAAGCGAGGGTAGCTTCATGTGTTGTTTTCACTGCACAGCGCTGGTGTCATCGCCACACATTTCAACTATGTGCCAGAACGCGCGTCCCTATTTTAGGGAATTAGAGAATTTGAAGTGGGGTGAAGCGTGACATGAAACACGAGACATGGTGTGTAAGCTCTAACTTAGTGGGGTCACTGAGAGAAGACAGTTGCCTCAGGGGCAGAGTGAATGAATAGTCCAAATGGAGGGGGATTAAATTTGGCTTGCACCTGGGCACCAGAACTTACTATCAGTGGATGACGTCAAAGAGTTGCAAGCCAAACTCCATCACCCCTCCATTTGGACAATTCCTTCCCTCTGCCCCTCGTTAACTCCTCAGGCAGCCGTCTTCTCTCAGTGGCCCCGCTGTAAAGCCTGGTTTCCATATCGGCGATTTTGCTGTGAACCAGCTGCGATTTGCGACGCGGCGGCGACAGCGACGGCGGCTGGAGCATTTCCATATCCGCGATGGCGACGCTCCGGCTCGTCGCTTCGTTGTTGCGGCTCCGTCGCAAGAAGTTCACCGTGTTCAACTTTTAGCGACGAGCCGCAAGACGCCGACCAATCACAGACGAGGCTGCCAATTACAGCCTTTTCCAATTCGCGATGCAGTGGCTTCCACCAATCGCGATCAAGTAGCCTCTACCAATGGTGGCTTTGCAGCCTGATTCACGGATCGACGATATGAAAACGAACGGCTTTCAATCGCAAATCGCTGACAAAATCGCAGCTGCAGGTTCGCTAGCCGCATCGCTAGGCGTAGCGATTATATGGAAACCAGGCTTTTGCGGATCAATGCGATTCGCCTGCATGAAAACGGCTGGGCGATGGTTTGAGCCGAGGGTGAGCAAAGCGAGAACCAAAATAGTTGCAAATATCGCAACCACTTGCGAATTTTGACTTAATTCGTTTGCCCATGAAAACCTGCCTTCAGAATGGATTGAAGGGAAGGGACTTGAAAACAGATGCATGGGATTCGGTGATGAAGCAGGTTTTTTGGGTGGTATGTTGCCTCCTTTATCTAATTGACCTATCCCACGTAAGCCACCATTGGCTGAAACAATTTTCGAGATTACGTCATAATGTGAGAAAACTGGCTTTCTGCCAACCAGATTCCAGTTTTTGCCTCACTTTAGCCGCCATTTTCCTCACTTTGGCAGCCATATTGGCAGTGGGAGGTGCTTACTGGGATAGGACAATTGTTTGGTGCAGCACCTCCCACCAAAATGAGCCACCCCATACATCCTTCCAAATTCCTTTCTTGTACTTGATCAAACATATAGTATTTGGTTTTCGCTTTCGCTTTGTCAACCAAATTTGTTGCTTATATAAGATTGAATTTTGGGAAATGCCATTAATGACGAGTACGATTACAGCATCAATGGGTTAATGTGGCCACGTGCACTCGTGCAACATTCAGTTGCCTGAGCTCGACCGGCGGACTCAATTGCGAATATGTTTCGTATTAAGCTCTTGCCGACTGCAACCTGATGAAATTACTTTTATATTTAATTATGGGGCATGCATTCGAAGATTTAGGCAAACGTCAACATTGGTTGCATCGTCTGATTGCTTTATATCGACGCACCGAGCAACATGTTCGTAGTGGGACAGGATTTTGTTGTCTCTCCGCAACTCTTTGTCGGCCGCTGAAGCACTTTGGTGAATAACATTAGTTGTGTCTTTGAAATTGAAGGCGGAAGAATTCTTGCCAGTCTTTTTTACTCCACCCAACTTTATCCACTTCTTTAAGGCTTTCTTTGACGGCAGTCCCCAGGAGAACTAAAGCATGAGCATACTGTTCGAAGACGGGTGGGCAAAGAAAGCTTTAGCTGCATGGTGGTGTGTCGTTGTCCTCCTCTGTCCCCTAACCATCCATTTCGACAAATTCCTCATGGATCGATGCTATATTGTTTCAGTAATAATGTACAATGCATCTACTGCACACTGTGCAAACACATTACTGGGGGATTACAAATTTCTGTTGAGAGATCAATGTACAGAAAGACATTTTACAGTGCTACTTAAATGACATTATATCATTGAAATGGGATTCTCCAGAAGCAGAAGTAAAGCAGAAGAAAAATAAACTTTAATAAATCATTTAAATGAATGAGTCTATATAAGCTTATAAATGTGATTTTTGTCAACGGGGCCAAATAAAATGAGATTCCCTTTGTAAAAATGCGAATTTGGTAACAATATGACTGCATTTTGTGTTACATTGTTGGACAATCTAATGATACTAGGTGGGAAAAGAGTTGTATTATATTAAATGATGAATTTGATTATATATTTTAAAATGAATGATTTCATATGACCTTATATTTTAAACTTTGTTTTGAAAACTTGCTCATAAAATAACATAAAAAACGTTAACTTCAGCAGCAATCATTTTGTATACTATATTCAGTTGCTTTTCACTCGATGTTATTGTGAGAGAGGGAAGCACTCACTAGTCCATGAATAAGTTTGGGACATTTTGTATATGGTAATTCGTATCCTTCAATCGATATTTGATAGTGTCTTCATTGAATGGAATTGAAAACGAATACATACATAAGTATATAGATGGGCTTTTGCTACTATAAGGATATTTTCCCAAGAAGTACCAAATTGGCTCATTCTAGTCGTGACTTATGTATTGCAATTTGCTCTTGGCTTCGTCCTTTCTTGCTTACATGATGGATGAGAATGATCCATGCAATCGCATTCATTCGATATAGCTTGCTACTAGCTGTCTATGCTGGCTTGTTTACTCGATTACAGACTAGGTCTCTGTTGGCAGAAATAAATGTGGTGGTAGTTGTGGATCAGCTCGTGTTCGCTGTCAGGCAATTAGGGAAATACAGTCGATTAACAAATCCCACGGGAGGAGTGGCTATGCTCTGGATTCTGTGTATGCTCGAAGACCACTGGATTTCAACTGACGATGGCAATTACAGGAGAGCGCCATTTTTTATTCGCTTAATTCC
Source organism: Glomeris hexasticha (assembly GCA_034695945.1). Lineage (NCBI taxonomy): Eukaryota > Metazoa > Arthropoda > Diplopoda > Glomerida > Glomeridae > Glomeris > Glomeris hexasticha. The sequence continues at coordinate 4,925 of JAQIWR010001721.1, forward strand.
AAGTGTAATCGAATACCACTTTTTCTCCGAATGCTCGATCTCTTGTGATATGTATAGAGTTCCTACATTTCAAACGTGCATGTGCTTGCTGAGCATTTACTCTTGGACTCCACTAAAGAATAACATTTCAAATAGGAGCTGAAAAAGGTCCACTACACAGTCGTTTGCAATTCAAGGTGTATAGTTTAAGTGGTCATTCTTTCCTAACTCAGCAAGTTTGGTAATGATACAAAGATGGTGTTGTATAACTTGTCTAGAGCAAAACCAGACATTGCAACAGGTCCTGGATTAATTGAGCAACTAGGACATGTGGATAAATCTAAAATTGTGCATTTAGAGGCGCACTTAATACAGGGTTGCAATGTAGAAAAGGTACCGAAATTAAGTAAGATACACTATTCTGTATCCTACTCTTCATTCAAGAGGATTTGGCTTAGGGGCAATATGAGTCACTCATCACTTTTAAGTGCATTAATATTATTCATCCACAGGCAGATAATTCTTTAATATCTCTGGGGAAAGATGGACTCCTAGGGAAGTGTTTAGTATGTTCAATTATTTATGTGACATATATGCAGTCACAACCTGTTGTTCTCTGACGTATTCTATAACTTCGTTGAAAGTATTTTATATAGGTATGCAGAACTTGAGAGGCCAGCAAACTGGGTCAGTATTTGTTTGGCGGATTTCAGCAAATAGAGTTTATTTTGGCTGAAATTGAAGTTTAAACCCCAGTGGGACTGTGACAGAATTTGCCACGTGACGCATTATTAGGTTTCCGCATTGTAATGCGAAATATTGTACATTGTCGTCGAATTTCCATAAATCTTGCACTCAATTCATGGCAGGAATTTTAGATAGGAATCTCTAATAACGTTTTCGTTTTGCACTACCTAGCTTCCATGTTGTTATTATTGAAATCGAATTGAAATTTAATTGGGAACTAAATTGAGCTAGATGAACGCGACGAGATGGTAATTATGCTAGGGTTGAATTTACGATGCAATAAATCCATCTGAAATTAATAATTTTGTTTTTCAGTGTTATTAATTTAAATGCGTCCAATCCAGTCCAATCCAGTTTTGTGGAAACTGAAATTGTGGGCTTGCTAGTGTAGTGCTGCAATATTTCATCCTTGCAAGTGCACTAGTAGTAGGCAAGAAGGAATTCAATAGTGTTTTCTAAAAAATACAAAGTACTTGCAGGAAATATGGTGTCATGTGACCAATGTTGTAAGTGCTGCATTCAATCAGCCACCTATGGCATTGCTGAAAACCAGATCTTGTTCACCCAAAATTGTGTGTGTAATATTATCTCTTATGTTGTAGATTCTATATAATAGATTGGATTTTATTAGTCACATGCTTGTAATTACATAATGTTAAATTCTAAATTCAAACATTCAATTAGCAAATTTTGCTCAATATTTTATCTGATGACATCATTCTGAAAAATGTATAAGTTTTAGTAGATTAAGTATATAAAGCTATTTCTGTACCTCCTTAATATTTATAAACACAAAGTTTTCCAAGAAAACAGCTTAAATAACTCTGACATTGTGTGCTATTCACAAGTTTGCTGGCGGGTTTCATGGGGTTAATTTCCGTGTGGTGGCACTGTGGTCAAAACATCCCTTTAGTGTTGCCAAGAGCTGCTAACAGTACTAAAAGGAATGCTCTGCATGACCACAGCGCCACCACACGGAAAAACCAATGAAACACGAAATGGAAATTTGTGAATAGTATAAGGTGAAATGAAGCCTGGATAAGAAAAGTCAATCACAGAAGTGAATTGTCACTTTAACATGTTTTATAAAGTTTGGTATTTATCCTAAGTACTGTGTTATTATATGAATATTATAATTATAAATTCTAAGCATGTTTTGTGATTTCCTGTGCTATCTTTATGTTCAGAATGTGACTTGCAGGAAAAACGAATAACAAGTTGCCAGCAAGAAATCCTATGTCCCATAATTTTTTTCTCTGCCATATTGAAACCCATCTTGGTGGTCGTTGTCACCTTGGGACGCCATTTCATTCGCAGTGCAATATGGGCTAAGGCTAAATGGGCAGCCAAATTAGGCTACCAATAGCTCGGGTAACTTTTGCCCTACAACTCTGGGCCGAAAGACATAAATACAAATGATCACCATCATCTCCGGAATTTCTCGTCGTGAACTCGGACATTGGGAAGGACATGGCACATGAAATCGATAGTAATACATGTAGGAGAAGAAAAAAGTGGCATTGCTTTTGGGTTGTATCCCAAAGGAAGAGATCCTGGCTGCTGCACTTGCTGTTTGTCATTGCTGGAGACAAAAGTGGAAAATAGTGCTGAAGGTTTATGTTATGTCCCTGTGTGTAGCCCACTATGGTGAACATTGGAAAGTGGTGTTCGTACTTTGGTCGCGTTGCAGTGGCCCATCTTCATTGAGCCAGACTACGTAGCATTTTTTTCTCTCTCTCTGTTCTCCCCCTCGAATCATTCATTGGCTTCGACGTGCTGCACGCCATTTGTCACTTGCGATGGTTCCGTGTCGAGCATCGAAAATTATAGATGCAGTGATCTTATATAACCAATATAGGAAACTCCACTGAGCCCCATGATAAATGACCCTCTGTCGTAGACCACCACTCGAAAGCATTAGCAAGTAGCGCTGTCTAAAATGGCGCAGACCTTCTTAAATCATACCAGAAATTCCGATATCGGTTTCCGGCGGAGGTGATTTGTCGTGGTGAAACACGTAAAAATTGTTTGGGGGAGGCATATTGGGAGGTGACACAGAAGGGGTGTGTTGATATGCCAAGTGCTATATGCCAAAAGATTTAGTTTGATCATTCCAATTTTTTAATATTGCATAGGGCATTTCATATAACATTTGCTGAGTACAATCGTTTACACTGTAAAAACACAAATGACATAAAATAGCCTTATATTTGTATTTCAGTCAGTTGAGAATTTACACAACAAGAAGCACAGCAGAATTTGAGGTAAACTATGAAAGGAAATGTGAAATCTATGGTGTTTACCAGTCGAAAGCTGACTTTTAGAGTGATATTTCGACAAGTGTCCAACAATACAAAGTACTTGGAGCTTCCCTTGGGCATGATCCACTCCATTCCCAACTGAGCAGTCAAAGCAGACCCACAACAGGCAAATGTTTTTCTATTTTTCCTCATGTTGGAGTTCTATACTGCCAATATTCCCTGCAGCTCTGAATAATAATAATGTTTATTTGCTCATTTGTGTGTGCGCCGCCACCCAACAGTCGCAAGACCTACAAGGGGTGTGCGGCGGCAATACAGGGAAGTTTGATTATGAATTCCGCAACACAGTAGCGCTAATGACGTAAATATATACGCCTATTTAACATTAAGTGAAACGCAACGACACAATTGTTCAAATCAAACGAAAATTACAATACGCCAAATTAACATTAGGCGAACAGCAGCGACACGGGTATTATACAAAGAAAACTTTGTCATGTACTTATACAGCGTTCAAACAGAAATGGAAACGGGCAGTTGACCTAAGAGCTTAGCAAGCTCCTTACTGTACACTTTGTTGGAAATGTTTCCGAAAATGTCTAACTGGCTTGCAAACGTGTCATGACGGCGGCACATCCTTGACACCGGGCCGGTCTTGTCGTCGTCGCAAAATGAAGACACTATTATTACCATTTCAAAGTGTTTCTAATTTCACATTTTTTTTAGACTTATTCTTATGTAGAATAATACACAAATTATAAAATGTACACAAATTTATGAAAGGGATTTAATATTATGTTTTATGGCGAATTCTATTCAATTTGAACTATTTCTCTTAGTCATGTTTTCTATGCACTATGGTAAAAACTACTGTAAACGGCACGTGCAAGCTGAAATGCAAAAATTCTCAAAAACAAGATGGCGCTGTTTATCTGCATGCTAATCTCAAAATGGTGCTCTCATTACTCGAATTTGCCGACGCATGCCTCATATGTGGGCATGTATATTTAGAAAAGACGAGACTGTGCTTGTTTGCCGATGAAATTTTGTCGACACCGCGATATCATGAGATTGCCCGATCCTCGAGACTGACGGATGAGTTCTAGCTTAGAATCAAGTGAAAGAAAAGTGTTTGCCATTTTTACACAGTGGACCTGTTGAATAATTCAGAAGGGAGGAAGCTAGGTGACATAGAAATTCTATAGAAAAAGTTCCTTGTTCAGCGATTGTAGGTTGCGCGCGGTAAGGCCCCTATTTTTCAGGTGGACCTTTCCATCAATTGAACTTTGCACTGTCTTCTCTCATGGAACCAACTGTAGTTTGCTTTCCCTATGGTTGCTGTCACAACTGAGCCTTCTGGTCCTGAAACGGCACAAAGTTATCTCTGTCCTTTTACGCCATGCAGTATCAGCAACTCACTCAAATTGACTGGAAAATGACGACAAGTCGATACGAAGGGTGAATTGGGTAATACTGTATACAGTATATGTATACCGTTATAGATAGACAATGTGGTCCTGCTGTATAAGTCTACCAACCATATTGCCTGCTCTTGCAACCAGAGACAAAGAAATAAAATGGATTTGTCATTTTGGTTTTCTTCTCAAGTGCATGCCATGGAATCCTTCAAATCTCCTTTATCCATGATGAACATGGTGAAAATTTCCCTCGGGTTTTAACACAATCGAGTTAAGAAATTTATATTCTGCGCTGTATTCGCATATGTGCTGATTAGCAAATAAGCATCTTAATTCCAAAGTTGGCAGCATTTTTTCATTCAAATGTGAGGCGCGTCTACAGCTGCTAATTTATTAATAACATACCGTACTTCTTGCAACAAATGTAATTTGCTTCAAGAAGAAAAATAACGGCAAAAGTCCTTCAATAACCTTGTTATATGTTCAACTATAAATGCTTGTTGCTAACAATGAAGACCAAATCATTATTGCAAAAGGCATTTTACTATATAATGCTGAAATGCTGGCGACGTTTTCATCTCTCTCACCTGCTATTCCTAACTTAATTCATTCAAATGCTTACTTGCGAGGATCCATTTAAAAATTCTTTATTTTGCCAACCGTTGCACTGTTTGTTTGATGTAATCCCATCTCCGGCCGCCTACACAATTAAAATCCGATGATCCACCCTATACATTTGTAGATGAACACTGGCATGATTGCGTTGAAATTTTAATGCTGTTTTCTGGGGATGTATACTTGCTAATTATCCCGAAATGTTGGCGGCTTTGCTTCATATTCCCCACAGCGAACATCTAGTTTTAATATTAAATTGGGAATTTTTAAGCAAATAAAATGGCTGGTATAATGGAAGATTTGTACGAATATTAATATCCCATAACTGCATTATATATGCAAGGTTTTGCTTTCTAATTAATCCAATGTAAATGATGTTGCAGAATCTACTTAGCATTTATCATAAGCTTAGCTACACAAATAGATATAAAATCAAATGTTAGGTGACATGGCAGGTTTTGAGTGGTGTTTGCTGTCAAATAAAATGTTTTAGTTTAGACAACGTCTCTCATTTCCAGTATGGAGGCCATATACTTAAATAGGGAGCCAGATTATGCAATCTCATTGATAGAAAGCACTGCTATCCAATATAAAGAGCCATGTCTTAAACGTTTTTTCAGCCATATAGGGTATTGAAATCTGCCAAAATTGTATATTGAATATTGATGCCCATTGTATATCTATTGTTTATAATCTTACATATGATGTTACTATGGGGAAAGATACAATTTTAAATTTTCAATGACGAAAAAGTTTACAACTTGCAGGCTTGCTGGCATGGCAATTTTGATACTTTTTATTGTGCTCGGATGCAATTTGGATGGCATTTTAAAAGTAAATTTACGCTTGATTTGTTGCGAATTATGCGGTTGGAGCAGGAGGCAATGTGTGGCTTTGTAGATTGCTTGGTTGACAGTGCTTTCCTGAGCATTGAGCATTGTGCTCACATTTCTCGGTTAACGTGGCAGCAGAAATTTTCACTGGCCACATTTTCTCCGCTCTTCTCTGTGTATATAGTAGTATATACGTACATATACTATACTCAAAAGAGGAGCTTGATTCAGTTTTTTTTCTTCTTTTGCTGTGTTACTTTTTATTTGGTTGCATGAAACTAGAAAGCAGCGAGCGACGATCGCATGCATCACTCACAAGGTACAGGCAAAATAATCACTGCCAAAGGCGGCTCTTCACTATATGATTGATTGCACGGAAATGCGAAGGGTGCACAACGGCCACCATGCTCTATAATATGCACTATACTTTATATGAAAGTATACATGTGCGTGTACGACTCGTACGATATGCCATATTTTCCTTATCTGCAATATCTGCGCAGTAATTTTGCTTCTTGTCCTTGTAACACCAGCAACTGTATCTGCGTGGCCTGGGCAAAATGCATTGCATGCATGCTCATACATGCACAATTTTAACACACACGAATGTACTTTTCTATAGCATGCACATCATCATATCATACATGTATATACGTATTCTTGAAACGCCCAAACTGTTTTTATGCCAGTGGTTTTCTGCAGGGAGTGAAAGAAATGCAATATTAAAATTCCATCTGTGTACTATATAGCTATATAGCTGTTAAAGTTGCTCATATAATTGAGTTGGTGCATAAATTTATAATTCTCTAGGCGTTGGCACATCTCTGCACAAATGTAATTACATGAAATTCAATTCCAATACATGTGATTTGGGTATAGTACACATATTTTTAATTTGTCTAAGTTGCAATTTTATCATTAATATATATTGCCACTAGTAACTGAAGTTTCGTCTTTCCTCCACAAAAAAATGGAAGCTTCCTGTTAGTAAATTGTTTTCGGGATTATCTGGTGAACTGCATTTGTGCCATTGGCGTTTTCGCATATTGTACTGTTGTGCTTCATTCCCTGAGCAAATACTATTCCAGACTAAAGTTATATAGACTTTGTTTGTCTATTTGACGAACTATATCTCATCTCGATGCCAAAATTGCCTTAGGGTTCTCTGTATAAAATTCAGGACTCGTAAAATAAACAAAGTTGCCTTAACCCTGTAATTATTACAGCTGGTTTTGTATTGGTAAAGGCAAATTGCACATTTGATATGCAAAGTTTCATCAAATGGTTCCCGGACTGGTTTAATTAAAATGCCGATTGAAATAATATATATTGCACAACTTTATCTTTAGGCAATTTCTTATTGGAATTGTGCTAGTCAATGTGGTGACTGGCGTAATGGCGGCCAAAGAATTATATAGTACAAATCGATGGACAACAAACATACTGAATGCCATTTTTTCATCAATAATTTAACATAGACGTTGTCTCAAGAAGATATACATTGATCAAACAAGTAAAAATACTGGGAGAAAAGAATAAAATAAACTGCATGAGCGCACTCATTGAAGCAGAAATGTTATTTTGTGAACGATGCATGCAGTTTCTTTTAGTACTACTGCTCATATCTAAATAAGTAATTTTGGAGAGGGTGCAAGTCTGTAATTAATTCAGCAAACTCGTTCCTTTCTTGCAACAATTTTACTTGGAGACAGTTTGATACCATGCAGTTTCAGCCAAAGGCCATCTTCAGACCTAGCTGTGTCAAAATGGATACAAAAACGAGCCAAAATTCGTTCTAAGACCAATTCTATGCAGTAAATACTTATACACTATTCCTCACTCGATCTAAGGCGAATAACCAGTAAGACATCTCCAAAGTCTGTGAAGAAGATAGTCACAAAATCGTCGAAAAACATCAACAATATAGATGCTAGACACATTGCCAATCCGTTCAATAGAACTTAGTAGAGTCCCTATATACTGTTAAGAGAAGCGACAACTGAAAATTGAACGCCATCTTGTTCCTAAAGTTCAATTTTTATGTTTGGTCACAAAGCCGGTTTTCACCGTTAAATAACGGTTTTTTCGAAA
>JAQIWR010001722.1:0-12867 GCA_034695945.1 Glomeris hexasticha
TCTCAATCCACCAGGTGCAGAAAAATAATCTTTTGCTATAAGACCTGGCATATTCTATTCCAATCCACAGAGCCATGATAGGAATATTCCAATAATCCAGTAATATTTCTACCCATTCCTTAGATAATCTCAGGAAGGGAACCATGGAAATGCAGTCTATGAGTTCTTTCATTTTATTTTTTAAAAATTCATTGCCAAAGTTATAGATGGTTCAGTTTACCGTAGTTCGGTCGTCGAAAGTGCGACGTCATGGCGCGGGCATCATAATGTCCTGTGCGAGCCAATGAGACCGATCGTCGATAATTTCATCGAGTAGCGCAGCCGTGTCAGCCAATGAGTGTGCACACATTTGACATGCCGACGACGACCGAACTACGGTAAACTGAACCATCTATGACTTTGGCAATGAATTTTTTAAAAATAAAATGAAAGAATTCATAGTTTTATTTTTCGGCATAGTATATACAGTATTGTGTGACTGGCATCAGGTGTTACAAAACCGTGTCGGGAGTCCTTTAAATTAATTTGCTACAATTATCCATTGTATCCCTAAGTGTCCCCATTGTGCCCCTGAGTAGATAATTGACGTAATTAAGTTAATTGAAGTGAGGTCAAAACAGGCCCCTAAGAGCAAATGGGATGGAAAAAGTCCGTAGACTCTGCGCCGTAGGTATTTTAGATAATGCGAAAAAATCTATGCCCCAATCCCGAAGAAACAATAATTTCTAAATGCAACCATGTTTCTGAACTACTGCTACATCTGTAGCATTTTTATTGTTAATTACATTACAATATTTCCCTTACCCACAAATGGTTTTGTAGAAAGATTTTTTAATCGCCTACTTAATGTTGGGTCTTCAATACATTGAATGAAGCTATGACAAACTGTATTATGAAGGACAAAGGCAGCTTCCAGAAACAGGCATGTTGGTTAGTATTACATTGACAGTGAAACAATTATTCAGTATGTTATAAACTTTGAAACTTAAGCTAGGTGTCAGGTCTGTGTCAGGTAGCGAGGTTGTTGATGGACTCCAGTAGAGGGCGCTGGTCGCAACTCGAAGGAGTACCTGTGTGAGTAGCAAGGTTGTTGACGGACTCCAGTAGAGGGCGTTGGTCGCAACTCGAAGGAGTACCTGTGTGAGTAGCGAGGTTGATACTAGTGGAGCTCAGAGGCAAATCCGGCACCCTTTTGTATGGAACCACCAGACTGGTTGTAGCTGCCTGGAAGCTATTCCTAGAACTGGATTGCCACAGTCGACCAGTCTCCTTCGGATTGGTGGGCTCCGTGCCAAGTGGCAGGATAGCGGCCTTCATCCTTGGCCGGTTCCTGACACTAGGTTCAATTCACCAATTTCAGTAGGTGTGTCTCATTGCCAGTATGTAGGCCATAACGTGGATAATTGTGCAACCCCATTGGCTGTTGCCTAGATATCTACATCAAGGACACTATTTTTCTTTTACATTTCAGCCAATAGCAAGGCACTTGAAATTAATCAATTGTTTTAACTATTGTTCTGAAAATAGTGCAGTATATGGATATCGCCGATCCTTACTTATTAGTTAGTTTAGATTAATTTAGGTAAGGTTAGGTTAGATTAAGTTAGGTTACACTAGGTTAGAATAAAATATCGTTATAAGAACCTATAAGAATCTATTATGCTCTTGTAAATATATTCGCGGCAGCCAGTTTCGAAATGGACATTGACGGCCTGGGAATGCAAACTCCGCTTTCTATTAAAGGTGAACTGACAGGGTCTATGCTAATCCGTGAGTAAGTACTGATTGTGTCCTTGATAGCGATGAGACAATCAAAAATCCTGTTTGAAGAGTAAACAAAGTTATCAGCGTTTAACGGTAAAGCGCGCGCAAAGTGTTGCCATGTAAACGAGTGCCATTTCCCATGGAAACGGCAGTCGCCTTACGAGACGCTTTCGAACAGCTGAGAGTATCGTTCTATTCATACTCTTAGCCGCTCGCAAGCAGATCGCAAACCGGTCGTCGACGCTCATAATTTTGATTACTCTTTTTTTACAGGATTTTCGATGGTCCCATCGTTATCAGGGACACAATCACTACTTCCATGCGGATTATCGTTGACCCTGTCAGTTCACCTTTAAGTAATTGAGGTTGTAATGTCAAATGTCAATTAACAAATGGTTTAACATGCAACTTAAACTATTTTGTAAAAATATTACCAAATGCTGTACACATGATAATTTCCAAGTCAATGTATGGTGAAGCACATGGGCTATCTGAAAAGCATAAGCCATATTTTATTTAAAAATTCAAAGCTGTTGCAATGTAAAATGTTAATTAACAAAACCATAAAAAAGTCAACCAAAATAATACCTCCCCGACAGGGAATCGAACCCTGGTCTCCCGCGTGACAGGCAGGGATACTAACCACTATACTATCGAGGACACAATGCTATGCGATAGTTAATTCTATAAAAGTTACTTATATCCGTTGAACTTGTTGGTTCGACATTGTGAAAATATCACAATCGCTTTCTGGGCAAAATATTTATCGACAATTTTATAAAGTCAAGCATAGTAACAGATAAGTAATACTTATCTACGGACAACATGAGTTGTAGTTCTCGTCCAACTAAATTGTTGAATCGATGCAACCTGCACTTTCTGGTGATCTTAATTTCGACAGATCTCATCCACGTCCCCAAGTAGTATATCTCCCGCTTCAGCACATGGGTTACTTCCTTTCACTGGTTAGTGTCTGCACATGCCATTAGTAAATGAATCGTACTAATGCAGTGAATGATCTGGTACCTTTAGTACAGAAAGTATTTCATGGCTCACTTCCTACCTGCACAATTGGGCCACATGACTTGCACACACTGATTATGCTTAAGCTACGTGTTCATTGCCGTAGACCTCAGCTAAGTCAGCAGGCATACTGCTATGATGAAACGGCGATGATCATGCCAAAATCTTGTAAGGTTAATACTGGCGTTGGCGTTTGATTCCGTACACTTCACCACGTTCGCACATAGGTTGAATAAATTGCAGTGAATTTACCGTAGGATTGGGTGTAACTGGTTGACATTTACTGGTGAGGATCTCACTTGTCACCCACGTACTATCCCTTCAGCCTCGTTATGACTTAGTTAAAGGAGATGGGACACGGTTTTGTATCCCCCCCGGAAAATCACAGCTTGCGATGACCTGCAGCTGCGGCAGCTGCCACCAAGGGACCACCGCGTTCAGACCTCACCATGCCCTAGAGGAAGCATGACCTGCAGCTACATCATGGAAGACTTCCCGGACCACCCGAGTCAATTCCCCAAAGACATGCCTGGAACTTCTGCTTGAAAACTGCTTGGCTGTTAGCCTAAAAACTCTTCAAGCATGGCAATAACATATACAAACAGGAGAAAAGATTTTGCGAAGGGCTTGGCTTTCTTCAGTTATCTGTGGCAATGCCGCGATGCCCTTCAAAAGTCGGATTCCCCTTGACGTATGGCAGACTCCGCCTCCCAGAACGCCAATTCCACAGCATCGGTTCGCGGACGTTGTTCGCTATCTGCACAGCCCCTTATGCCACCACACTTTGAAGACCTACCCTCCGAGGGACAACGCTCGGACATAGCCCTACCGACACCATCGACACTAGTTACAGGAGGAGTATTATTGGGAATAAGAAGAGGAGGAATTGACACAGAAGGTGGGAATTGCACAGGAGCCCCTGCAAGACAGATGCGGGTGCAAGACTCCATAGCTGGAAAACAGAGAACATCATCTACATTCTAAAACCGTGCATCTTAATATAAGATGGCAAGATGCCTGAAATCCTTGCCTTCACTTTTTAGTTGCTAGATTGCAGCTAGAGTTTGCCCGTCTTATATTACAACACTAAATGTAGATGCTTGATGCCATCTAGAGAAAAATCACGACTAACATTACTATGCCATCTTGTATCCGCCTAACTAATTTGACGATGCCACTTGACCATCCTGTAACTAACTTTAACATGCTATCTTATATTATTGTGACTGAATGTACAATGCCATTTTATTTTATAGTATCTTAAATTACTGCGCCATCTTATTTTAAAGTGACTAAAATTACGATACATTTTTTATTTATGATGCAATTTTATTAAGCAAATGATACATAATATTGAGCAGGAAATTAAGGTGGCATCACACGCTTAATGGCTGGTAGTTTGTTCTCTAGGTAGAGTATTTTGTGTTGAAGGTCAGAAAATGTAATAAACTCCAGTAAATTAGACCTATTAGGTCAAAGGACACTCTAACTGCTTCAACCTTTTTTTATTCCTCTTGATCAGATTTTACCTATAGGTATATTAATCCGATATAATCCGTAAACAATTTTAAATTAATTTCACAAATAATTATAAGACATCAAAATGCAACTTTTATTATGCTTAGCTTATATATATACAAATGTTCGTTTATAAATCCAAACTTTGCGTCCATAATTTCTCCTATGTAGCATCTAAAACCTAAAAAGAAAATAACATATAATGATTAATATGACTTATATATCAATCATGGTTAATTAAACTATAGCATACAAAATTTGAATATATCGGTCATTGTGCGATTATTTACCCAATTATAATATACATATAGTACAACTAGAAGTGTAGCATGTTTTTTATCTGGTCAATTATGTTACAGTGAGTTTGCAGCTGATTAAGGTAAAGCATCGGCAAACCACGTAACTTGGTGGGCACAGCTAAACAGAAAAAGTTGGTACATCTGTAATAAATACAAAATGCATGTTAGGCAAACAAACTAAATTTATGCTATTAAATAAAGAGATAACCTTACTGTTTTTCGGATATTTTATTCCGAATTTTGCATTTACCAGTGCGGCTACAATAAATCCCAAAATTAGACGAATTTCTGTGAACTTGTTGCACATCGCCATCTGATTCGCCTAAAATACAGCTCCTTAAAATAAAACATTTTTCACATAAATAGTGAATTGTATTGCGGTTATTGTGGAGCAATTGCATTAATGTTACGACTTCTAGTTAAAAAGTTTTGAGGAAAACCGTTAGAGATGCCCGAAATTGGTTTTAAATTTGTTTAAAAAAGTAAATTTTTCTTACCTTTATGGTCGTACAAAACAGCGAGTCACAAAAAAACAGTAAATTCAAACCAGGAATGTCTGGTCGATTTAACTCGCCAATTTGTACAATCATGAAGGTAAGCCAAATTTACTTTCTCAACTAATGAAAGCCAATTTCCGTATCGTTTTCGTGGCCAAATAAATTCGGAAATGTGTCACTAACATGGCATCTTTTGATTTTGCTCGAAACGTTTTAACTTGTGGTCGTAACTTTAATGCAATTGGTCCAAAATAACCGAGATAAAATTTACTATTTATGCGCCAAATGTTTTATTTTTTGGAGCTGTATTTTAGGCGAATCAGATGGCGATGTGCAACTTAAGTTCCCAGAAATTCAGCTATTTTCGTGATTTATTGTAGCAGAAACTGTAATCACAAAATTCGGGATAAAATATCAGAAAACGGTAAGGTTAACTCTTTATTTAATAGTATTTATTTCGTTTTCCTAACATATGTGTTTTGTATTTATTGCAGATTTTATACTGCAACCAATTTTTTCTGTTTAGCCACGCCCACCAGGTCACGCGGTTTTGCTAATAAACGCGTTTTCTCCACTAAATAACGTTTTTTTTCGAAAACATCTCTCAACATAAAAGAATCGCAGCATGTCAAAACGTATTTCAAACTAGTTTTGGTTAGGTTAGGTTAATTAGTTTTTCTTCTGTAACTTATAATGCAATTATTACAGGAGACAAAATTAGCTTATTAACTTAACCTAAGCAAGTCTGAAATACGTTTTGACATGCAGCGATTCTTTTATGTTCACTGATGTTTTTATTAAAAAACCTTATTTAACATAGAAAACGTGTATTTGCCATAAAACTCACTGTCACATGTTCAAATTCGTAGGCCTACAAACATATCCAACTATGATTTGGCGATCTTTAGGTTGATCGAACATTTAGTACATCGCGGATCACGTTAAATATTAAGAAGGCAATACAGTTTATTAGAAACTTACTTTTTTCCATTTATTGTGGTGTTTTATGTACTTTATCCGAGCTGAAATCGCTGACTTGGTGCTGCAGCCGCTACCCAACGGTCATTTTCAAAGTGGCGTCCCTATCCTCATATCGATATATATCGATATCAGAAGCATATTGTGTAAAATTTAAGTAACTTGTAATCAAGCATCTTGATAAATAGCATCTTAATATGCTATACCTTTAGAAGCAGGAATTGTATTTCATTAGATGTGTGGTACTTTACTACACATCTTACTCGGCGTACCCATCTTACTAGAGAAACATCTACATATATGGTGCCATCTTGGCTGAAACCATAGTATATCAAGATACACACTTTGATAAGATGACCAAAGCATTGCAAAACAAGTGACCTCTTATTTATCCATTGTATAAAACGGCGTTTCACGGCATCTAATTTTCCGTCCGGTTTTAGAGTGTACTACTTGGAATTTACACAAAATATAATTGCGCAAGACAATTCGGAGACATTTATTCCAGGAGATGTTAGCAAACATTTCCTGGTGCTAATCGGTATACAGCCTGCAGTACGAAATATACGCCTACATAGCAACCTGTGTCCTTACAAATAGAAATGCCAAGGTGTGACACGAATTAATCTACTGGAAAATCTGTACATTATTAAGCACTTGTTATTGAGCCACGTTACATGGTCGTGTTATTGAGGCATGACAACGGTATATATTTCATTATTAATGGATGTCCAAGCTGGTTTATTATATTTCGATGAATCGACACGTCGCAGATCGGTTGATTTTTGGCTGTGTATAGGTGGGAGGTGTTCGGGGGGACAGTGGCCCACCTCGTTGCCTCCATTTGGTGTAGGATGGTATATCTATCTTTTTGCCTGCGTAGCTCACTTCCTTCAAGTCGGTGACCGTGACAAACGCGCCAAAGGTGGATTGTCACCAACTATTGACCCAAAAACCGATAGTCCACCCAATAACTGTACACTGTGACTATGTAACGTTGGCTGCGCACTGATATTGCGCACTGGGTCTATAGGGCAGGGGCACCCCAATAGCCCCACCACCCTCCAACAATCCTCCTCTACTTGCTTCGACTTGAAATCATATTCGTCGTCTATCTGAAAGAATCTGACCAATTTATTTCAGTTTTGTCCCCTCATCCCATTATCAAGACCCCCCACCCCTCCTTGTCCAGCCTTTATTAGATCATAGTCCCTTCTTTCTTAACTTGGCAGTGTCCTTCCTGATATTTTATATCCATGTATGAATTCCCAAATTTCGACTTCTGTAATCCCGTTATACGTGAAGGAATGAGTTGCTCGAAAACACAATAATACTTATATCGAAACGACGTAAAACGAGTACTATCGTTCGTTCCAACAAAGAAGATAATGAATGAAGGTCGTGAAAGAAACGTCTGAAGGGCACGGACTGGGTCCACAATTAGCAGGGCAAAGGTTTATTGAACCATGCACACACACCTTCGGTATCATCTTTGCTGGGATGAACGGTAATATAGGAACCGGTGCTAAATATAATAAAATCCACTTTTCACCTTTTAACAAGTGCTTTGCTGGGTTTTAATTCATCACTTAAAATTAATTGATCCTTTCATTTTTATTGTCAACATTATTTTAAGGTGTTACACTATATACTGTTGCCAACAGAATATGATTGGTTTGTCACATTTTTCGTATTTTTAGCAGCATGTTGTTCTCAGCAGGACTTGTATTGAATTTGTAATAACTTGTATCGAAAAGTCGTATAACAGGGGATTGCTGTATTGTTATATAGTCAATCAATCATCTTAAACATTGTTTGGTTCAAATTGGAGTTTCTCAAGATTGTCACATCCCCGCAACTTTGAATGTACCTACATATTAACAGATCTACTCCCATCATTAGTAGGGGAGACCGGGGCTATTCATATCACGGGGTAAAGTGCATCAAGCGATCTGTTGGTTGTAACATTTATGACAAATACGCAAACAGGTATTTTCAAAACAGAAAATATGTTTTAGTCAACCGAACACCTTAACTTCATAGTACAATTACGATTTTATTGATATCTCTTTCACCCTGCTCACAAAATATTCTTAAACAACAAGTGATGTGAATAGCCCCGGTGTCCCCTAAATCCCTTCGTCGAATATATCAATTAATGATAATAATAAAAGATTTATAGGTGAACTTTTCAATCGGTGATTGGAAGAAGTTATTTGCAGAGTTTTAGTCTCTGCGCTTTTCTCGCTTACAGTTTTGCAATGAAATTTGAGCAGTGAAGGAAGAAAGTGCGTAATTTAACCTGGCACTATAGCTTAATTAATTGCTCTAGCAATTTGTGCCTGCCTTTGCCTTCTATATCTTTTAAGTTGTTTACCACTCGAAGCCGACTGTTGACTCGCTGCTGGCGTTATACTGGCAACGACTAATTATAAATGGCCTCTTTAGTTAGCATTTGCCATTTGGTGGAGATTTTGTCGGGCATTCGTCCGGAATTACCTGCGGGGATTTTCCTGATTTATTCCCGATGATCTGAGTGGGGATTAAGTGCCGAGCCAACCGTGTTTAGTGAAATCTATGTGTGTGTGTGTACCTCCTATATATATACTCTTTCAAGAAGATCGAGCAATTGTTGCTGGCATTGGCCGTCCGCAGCGCTGCATTCAGCCTCTTCAACATATGCAGGGTGAACATAATGTCTGCAAACATTGCTCATATCTTTTGAAGTATGATATAGATAGGGGATGGTTGAACAGGATGTAATACATTCTCGAACGAATGGTGCATTCGGAATTGCAGTACGACCTTTCCTTCAAGGTCATTGAGTGTTCTAACTTTTCAACCGTTCAAGATAGAGCAAAATGTCGAATTAGGAACTGGAAGAGCGCATCCGATTTAGTTATTAAAAATTATTTCCATATTATCTTTGGTGCATTTTTTAAACCGTAGAGAATGTTTTAAAATAATACATTATGAGTGTATTCAATGCAGTGAAGACTTTCACTGTTGTGCTCTGCAGTGAAGTGACGCCTCGTTTACTAAAGGGTTGTAAGATGTGTATCACTTGGCATGTATGAAAATAAACCTGCCCTAGGTGCATTATATTCTAAAACAAATTCTGGTAAATAATAATGTTGTAATGCATATACTGTATATGCACTAAAATCATAGCATATTATACTGTATTATTTTTATGTGCAAGAATTTCCTCGTAAGTTTAATTTAAGCTATAATAGTATGTGTTGTATGTGAAAATACAGGGGGAATCATTGAAATGGCCCTTCTTTGTTACGAGTAAATGGACATTTTGGCCCACCCAGTGCGCGAGCAGAGTCGTACACTGTTTGTATATATGAAAGGTATTTTTTGGGGAGTGGATACTGGATATATAAGGTGTGGTTTGTGACGTCATAGTAGGCCATCTGGCTCACAGCAGGATGCTAGTTTTATTCGGCACCTAGGTGGCCAATTTCCTCTTTGCCCAGTCGTAAATCACAGGTGCTATGACTACACACACGTGCCAGGTAAATAGTGCAAATAAGAGCTGGGATTACGAGCAATTGCCAAAGGTGTAAACACTGGGCGTGAGCGTCATTTCGAGCCTGACATTACCACGTCCAAAATCCATATCAACTCCTATTGCACGTCAGGTAATAATTACCTACACAATTCAATTAGATGAGCCGGAGAAGCACCTGATGCCGGCCTTATTAGCCCTAGCTACACTCTTTTATATGTCATCCTCCTCCCTATAAATGCTCCTATTTTGTAAATCTGTTCGTGAAACAAGCACAGGATGAATATATTATTTATTCCCCTATTTCCTCCCTTCTATTTTTATTACACCTGTATATCGTATACACGATTAATTGATTAATTCTCGTAATTTTCACACTCCTCGTTCGCACTCTTGTGAGAAATAAAGGTAATTAATTAATCTGTAGGTGCGTGCATTCCAGGAAAAGTGAATTCTGCATAATATGATACGGCTTAGTATTTTGTAAATGGAAACATAGTCCTCCATGTAGTTATAGAGGGATTACACCTTTTTAAAATGTTCATTTTACTGTTTTACAAGGACAAATCAATAGTTGATTCTTGTAATTTCCGCAAACTTCACTGGCATTTTGTTAAATTATATAAATCGAAAATTTATTGTAGATATGGAAAGTAGATAATTTGACAAATGCCATATTATACACCGAACATGTTTGAAAAATCTGTTTTACATTAAGGTCAAGCATTGGCGATGAACTAATCCGCCTAGAGGGCGCTGCAATCAAAAAACATACGTATAGAAACAGAATCAATTGTCTCTTATTATAAACTTCGGATAATCGAGGTACTTCTGTACTATGGGAATATGTATATAGTGGAAAATTGTAAGGTAATTATTATATAATGAAGGTTTTTAATTCACATAAATGGGAAATTAACGTAATATCACCTTTACGTATCTCCAATTTTATGCTGTTTTCAGTGTGAATATAGTAATGTGTAATATTTTATGTACATTTGAGCGAAATGTTGGCTTTTATCCCGTTATGGCATTCATTGCGTGAATTTAAGCTTTGGCGAATGAATTGTTAGATGGAGTTTTGAAGAGGAAACGAGTTAATCGCTGTGTATAGTGCTCAACTTATTGATTTTTGCAACCGTAAATGTACCTTAAAAGCCCGGGAAATGAATGGACGCAATTCACGTGGCAGTAACGCAATAATCACCGAGTGGACTCTGGCTTACACCAAGATCCAAGTGCATTTGAGTGTTTTTGGGATTTCAACTTATAATGCGGATTTTGCACGAAAACTTTCAAGACGCAGCGAGACGTGCAAACTTCGTTAACGTATAAAATGTGATGTTTGATAATTACAGTTTCTATATATTATAGGAGTAAAGCTTGCCACTGAACTCTTAGCAATTTAGGTGGATCAAGCTCGTAATCGCAGTGATACATCAAAGACAATAGAAAATCGACAAATTGAGCCTGGCTTAGATATAAAGACAATTATTTTAACGAACTTATACCTATATCGTTGTTCTCCCATTTCTTTGTTTTTATATGTGAGGTTTGTGAAAGACACAAAAACCTTATTAATTATATTATTTACATTGTAACAATATAATATTATATGAGAAAACATATAACTTAGATAATCGTGCAAGATGGGTCTGAAGAGCAGACAAATTGTTTGGTAACTTCTAACTTAGGTGAAGATGACATTGACCAACGAAGTTAATCACACTGACCAAAAAGTTCGTCACACTGACCAACGAACTTTGTCACTTTGACTAACGATGCCACTGACTAAACCTCCTTAGTCAAACTAACCTCCTCAGTCAGAAGGACCAAAGATTGTGACTAACTTTGTTAGTCATTCTGACCAAGGTAGTGTGCTGCTTAGTTATTTTGACTAACTTCCTTGGTCAAATTGGCCAATATATATTCAGTGACTATAACTACATTGGTCACAAGTTTTGCAATTTTACCAAAATGACTAAATAAGTTAGTCAAAATGACCAGTTTAGAGCAATGACTAACCTTTTGAGTCATTTTGACTAACTTTATTTTCTCAGTGATAGTACTATATATTCATAACTGCGCAATATCATGTAATATTCCTATATTTCCTGGAAAACTATCCGTATGATTATCCCAGGTTTTTGAAAAAGGTGCATACCGGTATAGTTAAGACGTTATTAACTGTAGATAAACCTACATCTACAGAAATTTAAGCAATAATCATGCAACAGCTGGAATATTTAGCTATACACAGATGCCTGCATGTATATTTTTATTACTCTACAGTATATAATCTGAGTTGCTTGGTGTAATTTTAAATGAACACGAGTGAGAAAGATGGTAATTGTGAGCGATTTGAGGATATTGTTGGACTTGAGAGAGCGACCATTGTCCGATTGAAACACAATGGTCTCGCCAATGGATACGGCCACAGAAACGGGCCAAAATACGAAGCAAAGGCAGGAGGACTTGATCGATCCCAACATCCCATCTTATTCTCTCTTTCTCTTTCCAACCGTTTTTATCTCTAGCTCTGTCATTCCCTGAGCGATATGTAGGCCCATATACCACCAAAGTCTCTAGAGAAATCCGCACCAGGTGTATCTTTAAAACACGACAAAAAATACAACATCTTTCTACCCAACCAAACCCAATCCAATGAGATATATTTCCCCTTCATTCCTTACTTTTTTATATAGATGTTTTAAAGAGGATTGTCTCTTATTGACATTTATTTCCCCAGCTATATCCTCATATTGGCTTTTTATATTCCCTTTCTGCTGTATACTTTTCTTTTAAAAAAATTGTTCCCTTTATATAGCTCTTAAAGAGGCGATGATGTTTGTATAAAATAATCTGTTATTAGGGGGAAGCGTCGGTGGTGAACTAATCCGCGCCTAGAGGGCGCATGCAAGCAACAAACATATACTGTTAAGAGTAGCGACAACTGAAAATTGAACGCCATCTTGTTCCCAAAGTTTATTTTTATGTTTGGCCACAAAACCGGTTTTCACCGTTAAATAACGGTTTTTTCGAAAAACTTCCGAGAACATAAAAGAATTGGAGAGTGTCAAAACGTATATAAAACTATCTTTGGTTACGTTAGGTTAAAGGGACAGTGAAGTGTGTACAAATCGTTTGATAATGCTATTCAGAGTGAAAAACTATAGAGAATGGCTATTTGGTAAGTTAACCAATTAGCAATGGTTAACGGTAGAGACGGATTTGTCGATGGAACTCTTTCTTGGCGCCGATTGACGGCCAA
>JAQIWR010001723.1:0-12863 GCA_034695945.1 Glomeris hexasticha
ACTAAGGTCAGTATTGCCAGACAAATAATCTGCAATAAATGACCTTTGTGATGTTAAGGAGTGATTTGCACCCCCCCCCCTTTCATTAGCATTAATTAATCCACATATCACCAGCTACCTACCCTGTCAATGTGGTCAGACCTTACCGTTACACCCTGTATATTAAAATGGGTGTACTCAATGTAGTTTCTAAATTTCTTAATGGCCCAAATTACTGCCAAACATTCCAATTCGGTGATGTTATAATTTGATTCGGCTTTGGTTAAACCCCGACTGGCGAAATAAATAGGTCGGAACTCTGCACTATCTCCCTCTCCAAATTCTTGTGAAAATATGGCCCCCAGACCAATGGTAGAAGCATCAGTTTGAATAGTGAAAGTTTTATTGAGGTCAGGAAGGTCTGTGCCCATGGTGTTAATTAGGGCCGATTTGATGTCCTCAAAGGCCTTAACTTGCTCTTCACCCCATTCCCATGGTACATCTTTGCCTAATATTTGAGTTAATGGTTTACTTAACTCGGAGTACTTGCGGATAAAACGGCGGTAATATCCTGCTAACCCTAGGAATTGTTGAAGGACGGGTACCTTCGTGGTGGGGGTAGGGAAATCTTTAATGGCGGCTATCTTGTCAGGATTAGGACGAACATGGCCAGGGGTGATTATATGGCCCAGGTACTTGACTTCTTGGACGCACACTTTAATTTTAGAAGGGTGCACTGTTAGCCCCGCTTCTCTCAATCTTTTTAATACCTTTTCGATGTGTTTCAGGTGGTCTTCTATAGTTTCTGAGTAAATCAGGAGGTCGTCAATGAAACCCTCTACGAACTTACGGATAATCCCCCCCAATTTCTCATCTATAAAACGTTGGAAAGTGGCAGGGCCATTCCTGACACCAAAGGGCATGACGTTAAATTCATACAACCCATTGTGGGTGTAGAAGGCAGTCTTTTCTCGATCAATCTCAGACATTAGGATTTGGAGGAAACCTTTCTCTAGGTCAATGAGGGTAAAATACTTTGCTTTCCCCAGCTTCATAAATATGTCCTCCACATTCTGCATGGGGTATTGGTCGGCGACAGTACAGGCGTTTAATTCCCTAAAATCTACACAGGGTCGGACAGTACCATCCTTGTTAATCACTATAACCAGATTTGCCGCCCACGGGGATTTGGACTTCCTGATTATTCCCTTCTCTAGGTATTCTTTTAGGAGTTCGTCTATTATCTTAACTTTCGCAGCATTCAGAGGTCTGAATCTTTGTTTACAGGGTTTATGGGTACCGGTGTTTATGGTATGGGTCACCCCCTTTGCACTTCCAGCTGACCACGTGAAGGTAGTTAAATTTCCTACTAGGATCCTGGACAATTCAGGTTTGAATTCGTCATGGCAAGACGAATTCCTAGCCACTTCTTCCCAGTCTTTGGTAGACAGTTCAACTCTAAAACATCGAGGACTCGGCTCAAAAGGGATTGGTTCCCCAGGTATTTGGACAGAGGTCCACACCCCCTTACTTAGGTCAGGAACGATCTCGGCGTTCCTTAAGAAATCTCTGCCGAGTATGATTTCACTTATAGGTTGGGAAAGGACTACAAAATTCTGATGTTTGTAACCCCCAGGCCACTGCAGCTTAATCCTCACCATACCTAAACTCTCGAACTTCCCAACGACTTGATTAACCTGGTATTTGGGTTTAGGGTCTATGACCACGTTTGGTAGTTGATCACATATATCCTTGGAAATTACACAATGGGTCGCACCAGAATCCATCAAAGCCAGGACGGTTTGGCCCTCTAATTTCACTTTTAACAAAGGGACTTTGTCTTCCGATAGGGTCCCACACATTCCCTTGAAGGCGGTAGGTCGCAATTCCCTGACTTGTTTGTCTCGGGCACTAGAGGGTTTTTCCTCCGGTTTCCCATTTCCCCTGGGACTTCTTCCAACTCAATCTGTGCTATTTTTGCTATCAAGTGATCCACCTCTTCTTTGGATATCAACTCAGCTTCTTCCTCTTCAAACCGTCGCCTCCATTCCCTGAATTCTTCTAACTCTTCCTCGGTTTCTACATACTGTGCGACATCAACCCAGTTTACTTCCACCCCTTCTAATTCATCCCATAAGGAAGATTTGATGGTAGCTGTGTTAGGGGTGGGATCTACACAGCCACCTTCTAGTTTTTTGGGTCTTTGGGGTTGGGTTTCATCCACTTGGGGTCGGGGCAGTCTCTAGCCCAGTGCCCATAACGTCGGCAGTTGAAGCAGTAGTTCGGGTCGGGTTTACCATTGGGGCCAGTGGATCTCGCCTTATAGTGCTGCCCTCCTCCATTTATTTTAATAACGACTGGTTCTTTATTCGCCACACTAATAGCTGGTCTCTTATCCCTTTTCTCCTCTTCCCTGACCCGCTTGGGAGGGGGTTATCGGTCTCTCCTATTCTCATCACCCCTTTCCCTTTGGTCCCTAAGGCGCTCACCTTCGGGGTATCTCCTTCTATGGGATGGTCTATGCCGCTCCCTCTCATTCTCCCGTTTCTGGTTGTGTTGCTCTCGGGTATAGGGTCTCTGCCTTCTAGTGGTTTGGGGTCCCTCTCTGTCCCTGGGTTTATTATACTCCCTAGGTCTGTTATACTCCCTAGGTCTGTTATACTCCCTGGGTTTTGTACTGTCCCACCCATAGGCACCCTCGGTCATTTCTTCTGGGTGATCTGGTCGTGAGTACCTTTCTCGGAGTTCTCCCACATCCTCCTGGTACATAGGGCTTGGTTCAACATATATTCGAATGAATTAAATTTCACTCCTCTCAACACTTTGTAGAAACGGTTGTTCAACTTATTTTTCATTCTTTTTACTTTAGACACTTCAGACGCATTCGGGTCAACTACCCGGTAAAATAAAGCAATGGCGTGGATGTAAGAGACCAGTGGTTCATCCACATCTTGGAATCTCCTATCCATTTCGGTTTTCATAACGTCCACATAATGGAGGGGTAAGAAAGTCTTAACCAATCCCTGAACAAAAGATACCCATTCTTTGTACCCTTTTCTAAAGTCCCACCAATTCTTAGCAGCCGCAGTTAAGGTGCTTGGCACCACCTGAGTCATGAACTCTTCCTCCGTATACCCCCAGCCGTAGCATATACGGACAGTTTGCGGATAAATTTCATTAACCCTACGGGGGGGATATCCTGAATGAGTTGGTAGAGTGACATGTTTCGGGGTCTTTCCACTCATCCCATTTTTGGCATAGTTAACGGCGAATTGTTCTAAGGCCAATCTTTCGTCTGGGCCGGGAATATCTCTGAGGGCATCTCCTGACTCATTAGTTCCTCCTGTGCTGTTACTATAAGTACTACCACTTATGGCAGGTACTGGACCTGCTCACACGGGTGGATTAATAGGGTCTCTTATTTCGGTCCCACCCCTTGAGGGTAAGGTATGGGGACTCTCAAGGGGAAGAAGAGGGGTTCTCCCATTCCCTGGCTCTCTATTGGTCGGGGTAGTATCCCGAAATCGGGTGGTGTCATTCTCTGGTAAGGGTTGAAGGGTAAATGGTAATCGCCCCTCTTTCATTAGGTCACAAATCTGTTCTAGTATTTCAGAAGTCGGTATCTGGGCATCATCTATACCCAATAAACCCTTTAATCGTTTCAGCTGGAGGGAACTATTCCTGTCCTTCTCTGAGTCTGAGTGAGTGACAGAGTAGGAAGGCTCAGACGCCCTGAAGTCCTCGTCTTCACTGGTCTCATTGGTTCTTACGTTAGGCTCCTCCCTCTCAGCCCTATTCAAAGCTCCATGTCCTCTCTTAGCTCCTCCTCTTCCTCTAACTCCGCCCACCCTCTTTGTTCCCCTTCCCGCGCGTTTTGCGGTTGCTCCGCCCCTTTGTTTGGCAGTTGGCGTCCTCACCCGTTTTCCCAATCGCAAGTTGCCCACCATTTTGGCAATAATATCTGCCGCTTTCGACTGAATTGTTATTTTCTCGATCTTCCCCCCCCCTCTAACCCGCTCATTATTAGTGTTAGAAGGCCCGGCGTCCGCGTCCGCCCTATCCCGCTCGGAAATTCGCCTGCCGCTCGACCGCTGCGGGTTGGCTTTCCCGCGCTCCGCTGAGCCGTTATACGCGCCGCCATTTTCGTTGTTGATGTCCGCCATCTTTTCCGTTCGGTGCGCGTCTTTTCCGTTGCTTCAGACGGACATTTCCACCTAAAAAACCCACACTTATACTCTACGGGACGCAACTTATTATTAATTCGCTCTTTTTCGTGGCTCTTGATGGCACGGGACCCGTTTGAACAGATCCCGGATGGGCCCCCAATTGTAGCGTTTAAAAGCTACAATCCACCGTCTTACTGAGGAAACTGGATATTACACCAACATTAAAGGAAGCACCTAGAAAGAAAAGAATCACTCCAATCCTCTGTAAACGGAACTCAACTTTAATAAACAAGGCCAATGGGCTAAACACTCGGAAACTCTCCACTCACTCGCTAATATAGTAAATAAACGCAACGAACGCCAAATCTCTCTACCCCACCAACAATCGGCTCGTTCTTTACCACTTCTCACCCACTCCTTCTGCTCTTTCAACCCTTCAGTCGCTCTCCCTTTGTTCTCCTCTCCTCTTCACCCATGATCACATCTGCTCATCGCCATAGCAACCATCAGAAGAACCCCGCCACAAGCAACCCCCGGGTTTTTATACCCCTGGCGTTCCCCCGCTTTCTCCACTCTTTCCCCATTGGCTCCTATATCTGGCTCCAGGATTGGCCGTCTTCCTACCGGCTCTCACCCAATAGGAAGACTCCCAGTGGTCGCCAGAATCCGTTTTAACCCTTGCCTCTTTAGCATACGATTTTATCCTATATAGTTACATAGGAACGATCAAGGATCGTTACAAATGTAATTGTAAAATGTAATCGAAACAATTAAATGGCTCACAAGTTCACTGTATCAGGGGCAAAATAATAGGAAAATGTAATTGAAACTGTGAAATGACTCATGTCAGTAGAACCTCTCTTAACTATACAAGAACCAGAGTTATGGTGAGTTTTTGTAATTATCGGATTAGTGATCGCTCTTTTGTTGTGTTATTGAAGAGAAGGGGCTAGCTCTTTTGTTGGAGAGTTGACCCTTGAGTCCTTGCTTGAGTTAACTGCTTACAACAAAAGAGCTGGCCCCCTCCTCTTCAATTACAGAACAAAAGAGCGATCACTAATCCGATAATTACAAAAACGCACCAAAACTCTGGCGCTAGTATAATACGAATATCCGGCCCTATAGAGGCCAAAAAGGAAGGTGGAATTCTGAAAAGGAAAAAGTAATATAGGATTTTAATTGTTTTTAAAAGTGTTCAATTTCATTTTAGTTTGGTTAAAGGGCAAGGGAAAATGGGAACCGAAATTGTGAAATCCGTTATTATTTGGATATACGTAGGGAAAATGAAAAAGGAAAAGGGTACCTTTTTTGTCTTTCTAAATTATTGACGAGGTGCAGATTTGTGCGAGGGGAATAAAAGCGGTTTCGTGTCATTGAGCTTCGGAAAGCCTCCATTCTGATTGAATTGTCCCAGTACGTATAAAGAAATGCGAGGAAATTTCAAGGTCCCCATCATTATGTGTAGCCCGATGAAAATTTCCATTTCCTTGAATGTAGTGGCAATAAAAGTTTTATTCTTCTGCAGTGCTTAGGTATTGGTCATGTCAACCATGAGTTGCAACACAGCCATGGTGATGTAGCTTCTGAAGTACGCCATTGGTTCTTTCATCACATTGTGGATGATCGTCAGGTGGCGCCCAATCCTGTTCCCTTGGAGTAAACATGCACCTCTTTCTCCAAGATACAGCCTTGGCCAAAAATCTGGAGCACCCCCTAAAACTAGTCTATGTATACGCGTATTTTGGAGTTGTTATCATCAGATGTGCCCAAAACATCTTTGAAGTTCTGACTCAGGATTTGGTTGACTTTTAACGGGAACTGCTCGGCCTTGAGTGTATCTTTATTTCGAACTCGTACGCAATGATCATGGCTCTCCATGTTTAATTTACACCCTATGGTTAGCTTAATTTCATTTATTTCATAGTATTTTTGCACTGAGTTTTCTTCACTGTCATCATTGAGGTTTTCATCTATCTCAGCATTTTGGGTGATTTGGAATCTCCACGCAGTACGATCGTTGCTTTTCTCAATCATCAGTCGTTGTTGCTTAGTTGATTTATGGGAAACATAATCATTTGCCTTGTGCTTCCCAATCCAGACGGTCCTGGTTTGGAGCATCAAGAACTTCATAACCATCTCCAGATTGAAGAGTTACCTATATTATTTATTTTAAGTTGTTTATCAATATAGATCATATTTTTTTAAAGTAACATATCTATATGCAAACAACATATTTGTTTACCTTGTTACGGGGTTTAATGTTGTCCAGCTTCGATGTAATTCCATTTGATGCATCATTATCAAATGGTATTGCCAAGAGTGTAATTGCCTGTTTTATTATAAAAAGAAAACAACTTTAATTGATGTATTCCTTATAAACTAAAAGCTGAAAACCTCCCGCCAGTTTGTCACAAAACACACTTCGCCATTCATCCTTTCCTTGAAGCGCTGTAACTGAACCTAAGGCCATTACCCAGACAAGGTTTACTTCAACTGTGCTGCATGACGTCAACCCCATTACTGGGAACCCTCATGAGCTTGCACTTCAGCAAACTCCCTCGTTGGCCCACGACCCAGTGAAACTAGCATCTACCTGCTCACCTGATAGAAAGGGGCCACTACCACCAAGTCGTACACTTTTTAACCATCCACTGAACTACCTGAACTACCAACTGAACTACCAGCTGGTTGTAGTGGCCCCTTTCTAGCAGGTGAGCAGGTAGACGCTAGCTTCACTGGGTCATGGGCCAACATTAGAAACATACATGCCAAACATGCACAAACAAGAACAAAACACATATGAGCATAATTCATACCATATAATTTCATCCATTTCCTATAAATATAAATTAATAACCTTTTAGAATGTATACAACTACTTCAACATAATTTTTAACAACGTGCATACCGAGTCATAGTCAATGTGTTGCGATGTAAACAGTTGTGGCCAAAAATTAGACTTGCTCAATGAGGCACAGATATCAGTATTATAGCAGGGCTCATAGGCGACCGGAAGTGACGTCATATCCGGTCAATTTGCATACCCACCCCTTTTCGTTCCACCTCCCGGAAGTGGGCGTAGCCTAATTATGATTTTTTGATTATTGTTATTATTTTGATTATTACTATTACTATTATTATTTAGTACGTAGTTATTTATTTTGCGTTCTGTAAAAGAAATAAGATGTAAGGATTTAGTTTAAATACAGTTGATTAAAAAACAAATAACAAAAAATACAGAACAAAATATAAAACAAATTATAGTGTTCCGTACGCTATAAGAAAAATACTTGAAGACTGATGAGACGGATGAGATGGATATTTATTGTAGGCATCGGAAAACATAGGACATAGGCCCAAACTGAAGACACTCGTAAAACACTTGGCAACGATGTTGAGGAGCAAAAAACGGACATAACACATGATGTGAAACAATGGTGTGCAAAGGGTTATAAGGGCTCTCTTGCCCCCCCTACCCATAGCCCTTTGCTCACCAATGAAATAAACGGCTTTTAAGGTTTGGTCAACTCCCCTTTGCAGGATTGGGTTGAGAAATTGAAAGGGCCATATAAGTTTATTGACCTAAGATAAAATTGTATTCCGGGCAGGATGTAGGGCCCAAATATAGCTGAAACCTGCCCATTAATAAGGGGTGGTCGCTATATAGTGGGAGGTTTGTCTCACGGACGTTACAAAATAATGAAATAGCATGTACAACTATTCTGCTATTCTACGTAAAAAACAATTTTATCAACATAGCCTCTTCATTGGGGGTTCTGGGTGCATCATTGGTAGTGGCACTGGCACTAGATGTGGAGGTGTAGGTGGCACTGGCGGCGGAGGTGTAGGTGTAGGTGCTTGGGGCATCTGGTGGTGGGGTATCACATCTTCACCTTCACCTACCCATAAAGCCGTGGGTGCGTCTCTTGCATATCCTTCTTCTTCATTGACATCAGTGTCTTCACCCACCCATAAAACAGTGGTAGCATTGCTAGCATACCCTTGCTCTTCACCACCATCATCGTTATTATAATCTAACTCACTATCGGCTTCATGATCATAGTGATCATCATTATCAGTGTCATCATTATGGTCGTTAGCATCTTCTCGTCTGTTGACATCATTATCAGCATCACCTTGCTGGACTATATATTCTTCAATAGCCTCCATCACAGTATTCTGCAGAAGAGTTACCGGGGAGCGTCTCCCCTGCAACTCCCCTTGTATCGCATTTAAAACATTATTTAATAGACGGCGTAAAACATCTGAAAAAAAACACCAAATACGCGAGTGAGATAGCCATGTTCTTGCATGGGGCAGTAGGTGTTGCATATTTTCCTGAAAGCTTGTGAACTAGACATAAAACGCTATGCCCACGTCGTTTTAAAGCCTGTTCATGCCAATGTGACCCCCAGTTCAGGGCCAATACAGCTCCCTAACCCTCTAGCTGGTAGCCTCCACGACAAGTCATGTGCAACATCTTTGCTAGTGCAAACTTTGTTATGAAGCTCGTACGTAGCTGCTCGGTTGCTGGTCATGTCTTCCAGAAGAAAGTTTGTGTGGCATATTACTGGTTTCAATGATGTGTTGATGGTAGGAACAGCATCTTGAGGTAAGGGACAGTGCGGAGCTCAAGTTCGATTTACCCTGCTTTATTGCAAGAGTGAATTTTGCAATATGGGTGGTCCCTGGAATAATTTGTTGGCACATGTCTTAAATCTCTGATCAGGTCCGCAACAGTTCCTTTGTTGGCATGACAATACTTAACTGCGGCCCTCGCTCCATGCAGCATTTTATCAATAACGGCAGTACAAATGTATCAGCTAATTATGCTTGCTTCCATCGCTGTTGACGGATGATCCCAATTATTGTAACATGCAGGCTTACTTTGCAGCATCCTAAGTACATTCCGAGCAATAATTGCTTTTTAGTCTGATGAAAATAATCTGCCGAGTATATGCGCTTATTATTACCAAGGAGGTATAAGGTGTCAGGAGTCGAAATCGCTCCTGCCAAAATAGACCAACCTCTTCCAATCATTTGTTCGATGTTCGGCGGTTGTGACGTCACCACACGGCAATCCTTGCCGCCATCTTGTGGGATTTCAAAATTCCCACAAGATGGCGGCTATGATTAGCGTGTGGTGACGTCACAACCGCCGAACATCGAACCAATGAGATCGAACAAATGATTGGAAGAGGTGGGTTTATCGCCCCAACGTGCGAGTTGCGACTCCTGACACATTATACCTCCTTGTTATTACAGTGCACCTTGACTTGGTTTAGTACAGTGAAAATCGGATATAATGATCTTGGATTTAACGAATTCCCGTTTTTAACGAATCAAACACCATTCCCTGGCAAAAAACTTCATAAGCACTCGGCTTCTTGAAAATATGGCCAAGCCTTATAGAATAATTTTGGAGATTAGGCCTATGTAATGCTATCCACAAATCCTATATAACTAAAAGCTAAGAACACCGGATGTGACAAAACGCAACTTGGCAGTGAATCCTTTCATTGAAGCGCCGTAACTGAACCCAAGGTTTACTCGAACTCTGCTGCATGACGTCACTGGATACCCAAGGTAATTACAGTCAAGGTTCGGTAGCTTCGCTCCACAGTTCCCAGTGGTTCCTAGTTACCACACGTTTTTCAACACGGATGTAAATTAAATCTCCCATTACTGGTAACCCTCATGAGATTGCACTGCACGTTAGTGCAAGCTCCCTCCGTCGGCCCACGTCCCAGTGAAACTAGCATCTACCGGTTCGCCTGCTAGAAATGGGCCACTACCACCAGCTGGTAGTTCAGGTAGTTCAGTGGATTTTTAAAAAGTGTACGACTTGGTGGTAGTGTCCACTTTCTAGCAGGTGAACAGGTAGAGATGCTAGTGATAGACAAACTGTTATTACACTGATGCTAATCAAAAATAAATACATAAAAATTTCAAACAAATGGCGCCAAAATGCAATACTAATGAGCCATGTTGCATAATGTTGCGTAATTTACGTTACAATTTTAAAAATCACGTACATTTTATACTTTAGGCCGGGTCAGGTTTGGGATCAAAAGTATTGATAGACAAACTGTTATTACACTGATGCTAATCAAAAATAAATGCATAAAAATTTCAAACAAATGGTGCCAAAATGCAATAGGCTCCGAGAAGGAAGCGCAGCGCCATCGAACGTACGTTAGGGTGACTAAACTTGGTAGGCGATGCCAGCATGGCCAAAATGGCAAAATGCACCATAAAGCGCCGATTGCGCGGCACCTAAGCGTTTAATCGACAACTTACGGGGAACGTAAATTATTCTTAAGGTTGAAATACGTCTCACAATAGGGTTCCAGAAGGAAACGCAGCGCCACCTAGCGTACGTTAGGGTGACAAAACTTGGTAGGCAGTGTGTTCGTGCAATTTTGGTGCAATCCTTGAGCACGATGTCAAAGTCCAAAAGCCAAACAAATTGTTGTGTTGTTGGGTGCAAAAATAAGTATGCCAACACTGAAGGGGTACAATTCTACCGATTTCCAACTGGCAGATATCATTTGCAACGTAGAAATCGCTGGATCCAGGCAGTAAAAAGGATAAAGTAAG
Organism: Glomeris hexasticha; assembly: GCA_034695945.1. NCBI lineage: Eukaryota > Metazoa > Arthropoda > Diplopoda > Glomerida > Glomeridae > Glomeris > Glomeris hexasticha. The sequence goes on from JAQIWR010001723.1 coordinate 10,746, forward strand.
TATATATATATACTTCTTATATAAGTTAATCCGACATGTTTACTTAATGTGTATTAAAATGTAGACCCCAATATTGCCGTTTAGCCCCGATAAATCCCCCTGGAAACCAAATCTCCAAACCAGAATTTGTTCCAGTCATTTTATTGGAGGTAAAAAAAACGATGATTCGACCAGCCCTGTGTACATCCCGACTATCAACCTACAAATAGGAAACATACAATCATCCAAATCGTCAAGCTCTTGTCAAGCTCTTGCTAGATATGCAAGAAAAAAGAAACGTGATGCCAGGCAAATACTACCTGAAGTATGAATATTTTTATAAAATGTGCAAACATTAAGCAAATATGGTGTCAATTTGTAATGCGAAAGAATTTATTGATTCAGGTGGATTTAATACCTCATCAGTGGGCTGAAGATGGGACTGATGATGAAGCTACCAAGTGTCACATAGGATCTCAGACAGACTACGCAGAAGTTGCAAATGTACTAATGATGTACATGTTTTGTGCAATGCAAGATAATTGCGCTGAAACACAAATTTGCATGCCACCCAGAAGCAAATCAGTGGAAATTCATATTGGGCAAGCCCCGATGAAATTTGCAAATGCTAGCACAAATACTTCACAACTTGGCCCTTGTTTTACTGGGTTTACATCCATCACAGATGCAGAAACATGTCAGGACTTGTCTGGCGTAACACTTGATGTCTTCTCAGTTTTTGTTAGCTATCTACCAGTTTCCACACAAAAAATGTCTTTAAGCCGGGAGAACAAACTGCTTTTATTTCTGATGAAAATGAAATTCGGATTAAGTTATGTAATACTTGGTACGTTATTTGGTGTTCATCGCACTACGGCTTCACACGATTTCCGCGAAATTTTATGTACTTTGTATGAGAAAACCAAAACTGCAATTTATTGGCCAGACAGATTTACCATCCAAACGAGGATGCCCAAATGTTTTAAATTACATTATCCGAAATGCACTGCAATAATAGACTGTACAGAAATATTTTGTGAGCGTCCAAGTACTGTCAGTCAGCGTGTTGAAATGTTTTCAACATATAAATCCAATTTCACACTAAAGTATCTAATAGGTATTGCCCCTTGTGGGTCCATTTCATTCCTTTCCTGTGGCTATGGAGGCAGAGCAACAGATAGTTACATAACTGTGGATTCAGGAATATTGAAATTTATTAAACCTGGTGACCAGATTATAGCTGATAAAGGTTTTCCACAAATTTTGACAACCCTTGAAGAAAATGGTGCAGTATTAATTATGCCACCTTTTGCACACAGAAATGGAGAAAAATTTACTGTTGAAGAGTGCGAGGAGACATATAATATTGCATCTGTGCGAATACACGTAGAACGAGCGATTCAAAGATTGAAACTGTGTGGCATTTTGAAGCATTTTAGTAACGATTTGATGCGTGATGCAGACAAAATTGTTGTCATGGCAGGTGTTCTTACAAATCTTCAGCTTCCAATTATAAAATATGAGACTGGAAGGTGAACTGTCAATTCTTTTAAGTAATATGCAAATTCAATTGTTAACATTATTTCAAGTTGATCCAAAAACACGCTGTTACTGTTTTAAAACATGATGAAAGTAAAAATGTTTTGAGTTTTAAGTTGGCTTTTAAAATATCAAAATGTAATACATATTTGTTTGTGTTCAAAATGTGACGCGTAGCCTTACAGGATACTCAAGTTATAAACCATATGGTGTTGAATTGTTATAAAAATTATGTCACTATGCTCAACATGGCAAATGTTATGATTGTTGATGTTTGAATATTAAATGATGAAATAATCACAAAAGTTATCTACTCTACAAATAAGTTTATAGGTATAATCACGGGTTGAATACAGAAACTTAAAGCCAAGAACATGTCTCTTTTTATTTCCACCCTACTTGCGTTTTTTCTACACATGGCAACAAATATGAAAAATAGAACCACTCTAATTTTGGTATATATTCTGTTAAAAATGTATCATCTCTAACCACCTTAACAGTGACCCATTGTTTTTCAGAATACACAAACAAATGGCAGATCTTCAAATTTAGAACATACAATGCAATTTGAATTTGTGAATAATACTGATGTCTGTTCTT
>JAQIWR010001724.1:0-12862 GCA_034695945.1 Glomeris hexasticha
TTTTAATTTTCTTGATTGGGAAATTAACTACAACATCTCGATGTTGCAACTCCTGAACATTGGGACATTTTTGCACGTCACTGTATGTATATTACTTGACAACGTCGTGGTATGGTAGGCCTACAAGCTGTGTACGACATAATTGCATCTTTTATAAACTGATCCTACAAGTAGAAAGCTTTTTTCATATTGGATTTGGTCCAAATTGAACTTTTCACACACACAAACATATGTATGTATATGCTTACAAATTTGGGTAAACAACTTAGTAATCAAGAGCTGCAAATGAGGACCTACATGGTTAATCTGAGCCAACGTACATTGTGATTGTTTCATTAAAACTGAGAGTTCGTTGTAATCGTGATTGCCTGTAGCAAATTTGGGCGATTTAACAATTACCCTACTATACTATACAACTACGTCAAAACTATATTATGAAACTAAAGCAAAAAGGAACTAATGCGTAGATTTTTACTCCATTATTTTATTTAAAAATATATATGTATATTATGTATAAAGGGAACCTTTAAAGCAGATTTACCCAGATTTCACCAAACGAATTTGCGACAAATTCTGCGCGTGAATTTACGTCACTTGTTAAATTACTCAACATATTCATTTCACGTCCAAACAGATTCAACTCAAAATACCATCTTGCTGTAGGCTGTAAGTGCTCTCATGGTACCCGAAAAATGAATTTAATCTTCCACATCCAGGTTTAAGCGCCACATTCCAACTTTGCAAATATTCATACTAATTACTGTGTGTTATACGTACCCAAGTGACAGAGGTGCAGAACTGCGACATGTAGTAGATATTTTTTTGAAGTCTGTATAAAATTTAATTATAAAGTTGAATACTTGAAATATAATTATCGAATAAACGCTGGCAGAAAAGTTTGGAAATTTGGCTTGGAATCATACTGAAAATGCAATATAGTAGTATACGTATATTATTTATCATAAGTAAATGAGGCTAATCGCATATTGAATGGGACCAAAATATGCTAAATACAAAAGATGTGACATGAACAGAATATCAATAAAACCGAAACTTGTTGATTTATAAATCAAACGCTTTATTTACAATTGATTAATTAATATCAAACATGCATTGATATGGTTCAAATATGCACAGCGCAAATAGAGACATTTGCAAAAGATATGAGTTTAATTAATAAGCCGATTAAATTGTCGTTTTTGCTGATCTGCTTTTGAAGGGGAGCTTTTGAGTTAGCTTCTCTGCAAATATCTTTCAAATACATTTGTCCCCAAATAAACTGGATAATTCAATGTGACACATTAATTTATCCATTGAAGTATAGTAAACTGGCAATACGGCATCAAGTTTGCATATTTCTATATGCTGGTTCTTTAAAACCATTTCGATATCATGGCCATTATTTGTATTTGCATGATTGACATATTCAATGTGGTTATTTATGCAATCTAAATTATGATTGCTCTTAATGCATGAAATACCTAAGTTATTAAATTACATTTGATAGATAGTCCTAATCGATATTGCGCTGAATTTTGCCAACCCTATTCAGATTTCATATTAGTATAGGGTTATCATACTGCCAAAACATTTATATCTCGTCTGCACATGTCATTTACAGCATGAGGCTTTTATTTTGATCGTGAAAACTTAATTTCATGCAGTATAATGAATAGGCTTTTGTTACATTGATAATGCAAATTGCTAAAATAAACAATGCTTATACTAGTGAATAGCATTCAGATATGATAAACATTGAATACAACTTATTGGAAAACACCTGATTGCCAGCTAAAAAGTTAACGATTGTCTTTACTCTCATGCATGCATGAAATTTACAACTACATACTGTCCTTTATAATTGTTATAAGTAGTAATTCATCGAAATTGAGTTACACTAAGTTAATTTAATTTTACTTACTAATGTAATAACGTTGATTACAGTTAAACTAAAAAAACATCCACTCCAAAATAAATTCCCAAAAGATTTAAAGACTAAACAGTTGGTATACACATGTGCACCAATGCACGTATACTGAAATAAGTTGGTAATGGTTGTTGGAAATAAACGCCTGTTGTATGCCTGCAAATACTATACCTGCAGATTTAATAAAAAGTATAGGGTGATAACAGCAGAATACACACCATAGGTCTACCACTTTTTTTCAAATCTGTTTTCTCTGCTATACACAGACAAAAATGTAGCAACCACAGCCTGCATGGTTGCTAAGAACAACCACACTTGATCCGGATCGATATATGCAAATACTGCACACTTCTTTGCAGCGATATAACTTTGCATGATACTTATTTACTTATCGGTACAATCGACTGCATTTTTCCGACAAACATTCATGGCCCAGAAAAGTAATTTATTTCGAGCCGAAAGGATTTGCAAATATTCCATATGCACTTAATCCCAGGCTTTCACCGTTCATCGAACATCTGTATTTACTTTTGAATATAAATAATTAACAATGTACATTTTGGTATACACACTGTAGGAATCTGAAGCTGAGATATGGGGCAGTCTCCTATAAATGGATGAAATCTTTTGCTTAGCAAAAGATTGTGACCAAAACTTTGTCTACGTCACCATAAAAGGCACAGATAATATGATGCACATAAAAGACAGGAGTAATAATAATAATAATAATAATAATTTTATTCTCAGGAAGAAACCATCCGAGGGCTGCCACCCAACAGCTTTACGCCTTCGAGGAGTGAGCAGCCATTACATGCAGTTTCAATAAATATAAATTACACTGAATTGGTTCATGTAGCGCTCCAAAAAACAACGAGAATTAAAACCAAGAAGTGAAGTGAAGTAGAAGTGAAGTGTTGTAATTGGTCAGTGTCAAAATGGAGGGAAGGACACAAGGACAATTGGAAAACGGATGAGTTCCTCTGTCTATAAGCTACGCCTTGGTTAATAAGGATGAAGGATAATAGTTTACTCCTTGGGCCAATTTGGCAAATCGATTAAAGGTGAACTGACAGGTCATTTTTCATGTTAACGATTTGGTCAAAATTGTGCACATATTAGAAACATATACTAAAGTTTTAGGATATTTCCCTGTAGTCAAGAAAAAGGTGAGGGATGACATCACCACACTGGATCATCAAGTGATCAATCGAATCCTTAAGAAAGTGTACGTTACAAAATACACACCCATCACTCAAAGTGTGGACACTTCAGTATTAGTTCCATTTTATGCATCTTTTATTAGCTTAACTTGCATAACTTATGTAGGGTTCCACTGTTGATTTAATATTACTTACTAGCAATCAAGTGAGGTGAATCAAAAGTATAATGTTTCCTTCAAAAAAGTTGTTTGCATCCCCATACAAAAATATAGACCTTCAACAGCACCAATTAAGTTGTCGCGAATACTGTCACAACAAAACTGAGTGTCTCCCATCACTTTTTCACATTGCAAAGAAACTTATGCAGTGTACTCCTGCCTGGTAAGGCATTGTAATGTCAAAAACAAGGCTGGTGGTGCTTTTGAATCGTCATATGCAACATGATTATACATACATTCCTATAGGTGAAAATAACATTTAAATTGAACATTTAGTCGCCAGCAGGCTAATTGTTTCTCACACATTATGTTTAAAAGCTTGTTTCATATAGGATATGTCGGAGTCAAATATCTGCCCGCAATGTAAATGCAAGTTGGCTGAACATCGAGTTGTATTTCATCCTTGGCCATTAACGGCGTGAAAGAGCCATTGGGCACTGGAGTGCCATTTTTCTGCGGTTACTACAAATGCCGGAGACGATGGCAGTTTCATAGTTGAGACTATAGCGGCCATAACCCAACTCGTGCAACACGCCTATTTATTAAACTTAGCCTACCTCCTCGGGCTTTCGGCCGTAATTAAATTTTATAATTCTCGCCCGGACCATCAATCAAGCAACGCTGTTATCGATCCAGCACGAGCTCAATACACACGTAAAGCGTGGTAAAAGAGCGAAGAAAGGGTTTATTCAAACGATGGCATTTGCAGCACGCTCTCTGCAGCTTCCCAGGCAATCAATGATGCCTTCACTGCATCTGCCAAGCAGCACATTTTACGTTGGCACGCTCCAACAGACGCAAATAATGATGCCATGGGTTATTTCCAAAGAAAACTTGTTCGTCGCATTGCAATCTGGGTAATTATCTATCAATTTCAATGAACGATCATCCTTTCAATTGGTATTTGTAGGAAAATCCCAGCTACACTATGATGGCATGTTCAAAAGAATGGCAATGGCTCAATTGAATGCAATAGACATTGTCTAGTCGTGCAGCACTGTAAGTAGATATGTTAACACTCCAAATCAACATAAAACTAAGAATATCCTTTTTATCTCTCCGTTTTCAACCTTCCTTCCCCATCCACTCATTGTTCAGCATGTTGCTCACCTTACAGGGTCATTGTGAGACCACCCAAATTAAAAAAGGGATTGAAATTTGAATGTATGGACTACTTGAAAACCTGTGATACCTATATTAGTACAACGTTGCAAGATGCATAGATTTACATACATCATGTGTTAAAGGCTTCATTACATGAATAACCCATTTGAAATGGTTTCAAGAGTGTCAGTCATCACAACTGTAATTGTCAACATTTCAATAATATAAACAGATGTCACAAAATCTCGGCTTTAGAAATAAAATTACAAATATGAATAAAAGTTAATACGTATATTGCTCATCTGAACGTTATTCAAATGTTGGAAACATTTTGCATCAGCATAATATCAAGAAAGATTAAAAACAACGTCAAGTGGAACGTAGTACTGCAAAGGCCATGGGTTTGAAAAAACACATTAGTCTGATTAATGCTGGAATACTATCGTGATTAAATATCACCTACCTCGATCTCCTCCCACAAAATTGTGTTACACCGATATCACATTTTTATGAAAACAAGACGTAACAAAAAAGAGCTTTTTTTCTAATTGTGTGGGTGTGTGTGTGATCGCAAAAGGTGCATGCTGGCACATCATCCGTAACTACCATTTTATAGTCGACTCCAAAATTCCTGAGGAAGCAGATGCACTGCTATCTGCAATTAAAATGCCAGCCACATAATGAAGTGAACGTGAATATAAGTTACCGTATATACTGGTCGGATAGCTTCTAAGAAGTAGTCTTATAAACAATGAATAACCAACAATTTATACGAAATAATGTATTATAACATTCTTCGAAACATAATCGCGATGAATCAATCGCCTGTAAAGTCGCTTTATTACGTAATACGTTAAGTAAACACTATATATACGTAATTAAAAACATCGTTGCCATAAGGTAAACATAGCACCTTCAACTTCAGTGTGCATACTAATTCGATATGTGCTGTCGAACCTCCTAGTAATGAAACTCCATTTAGAGCTCGCTATCCCGAATTTTTCTAAGAACCTGATTGGCCACCATGTTAAATTGCTACTATATAACAAATTCGTAATAGCAGAATTTATTTGGCAGAGACGTCATTTAAGTACAACTTTTAAAAATGTTATTCGTACCGACATTTTTCAGGTCAATGTCATACTTTATTGAGGGTCACTTGACAAGTGTTGCAGGTGGTGCATGCACTATTGAGATTTAACAGAAAAGGGGTACCTACATCCTCCTACTATACCTATATAGTACATAGCAGTACACTGAAATTGGTCAATCTTTAGGCCCACTCAGATTCGTTATAAGGAGGTTTACCTCAGATTCGGTATAAGGAGGTGTATTCGTTCAAATGGTGGCGTTGCACCCATTGTGACCAGGGTGTGACAATGCTGTGCCTCGTGGGCGGATTATTTCATTAGCCGGAGGGACGATTAGGAATGTAACAACAATCGTTTTGTTGAAGTGCAATATTGAAACACAGCATCCCACAGCTCAATAAGGAATATGTAATCTTAATTAGCAGTCTCAGCTGTTAATATTTCTTCATATGCATGTCACTTGGGATATGGTATACACTCACTATATGTGCAGATGATAAAAAGACATCTCATCACATTGGATTCATTCAGTTCCGTGTGTAGGCTACAGTCTTGCAACAACCCAGTTATATAGCTCCTCAACTTGGAGAAGAATATACCACTTCAACGTTATCAATAAAGTAAACAATGGCTTCTGTTCTCTCAAACAATAATGCAATTCTCGTAGAGAGACTGATGTAGAAGCGATCTTAGCTGTAACTCGCCTCTTATAACCTAGTTAAATACCAGACAATAGCTAATTGTGCTGAAGAATATAAGAGGTTGACATGCATCCGTTTTGCAATATCCTCCCATGTGGAGATGTCCTGGTGGGAAATAAAGACTTCCTCATGGCATTTCCTTCTATATATATACCATGGTATTCCGTCATATTGGTCTTTCGTGTCCTTTAATGACAGGTGCTATTGAGACACGATCAACGTGGCATCCAAAATGGCAGACAGTCTTTCACTGATTAGTTGGTCTGTAAGGCAGGACAGCTAGCTAGTCTACATGGGTTGCGCTGGTTATAGTACCTGTAGTTGTTGTACTCTATAAATGACATCAAACTACTCCAAAACTTCCCCATGTAACATATTACACTCTGAGAAACATCATCAATTAACACATTACACGTATATAAATAACCATTAAAAATATATGTTTAGATACCGAATGTGACAAGACAAATACACCTAACGTGGGTATTTGGAGGGGAATATCCTTGATGAGAAAAATATGAAAGACTTGCTTGCATCTGATAACACGATGAAGTAATATTAAGCCATATTAAATGATGCAAACACGTAACGAACACATGATGCATTTGCACACTCACTACGTATCTGACACCCGATCGTGAATACTATATACCACTCCTTGGTCCCCATTTTCGTTCTTCTCGCACTTATTACAATATCGATCGTTGCACGTAGCTTTATCACATGTTTATGTTAAGTGTGTAGATGCTCACTCACTACTACAGAAGCTTTCGCTCTTCACTGCATTCAATCCTTTCCGGGGATTTCGTAATCTTTCGAGTATAGCCTAGCTATAGAGAGAGTTTGCTAGCAATTGTGCCATCAAGGAAAGACGCGATAGGCGTTCGATGTTAAAGGATCAGAAATGGCGGCCATTTTTATGAGTCGTAACCGGTGAAACGTGGACAGGATACGTGGGACCTCGTTCACTCCACAAACTTGAACAAAATGCAAAATGCGGAAAAAAATATATTCCTTATTTATTGCTCGGGAACGTGATAAGAATACTTATTTGCGAAGGTGAACAGTGCTATAATAGCAACCAACAAATTCTAAATTGTACAAGTAAATAGGAAGTTTGCAAATTGAAACAGAGTTTTTTCTGAAATAAATGTCTGAACTAAAAAAAAACCAAGAGAAATCCACTTTTGGCTACATTACTGACAAAGATGCAGAACAGTTGAACTAGCAAAATGCTTAGTGCCATTCAATACATCGCACAAATTCTATCTGGATGCAATGCACAGCATAAACTAAGGTATAGTGAACATGCAATGTGACATCCCATTCATGGCAGAGCTCATACCACCCAGCAAATTCAGCCACTGGCTATATCCTAGATCTTCAGACATCGACAGGATTAAACATCAGAACAAACGACATAGCATACAAACGTGTTCCTTGCGGAATGTTTTTCTTATGTTTGGACCAACTTTTAATGCCCCTATTTATCATTAGCTTGCACCGCTTCAAGTGCTGTGGAAAGTAGTTGTGGAGATGTCTGCCACCATTAGCCTCAATGAGCTGGAAGTTTCTCTATATTATGAAATATGAGACCCTATGGAGGACATATTGAGCACACCATTCAAATAAATACAAGGCAGCAATGAAAAATAACGAAGCAAATGTTTTTCAAATGCTTGTGTCTGTGACCCACAGTAAGAGATACATTTTTTATCTCAGGAACAATAGTGATACTTCCTATGTATAATAAAGTCTGCACAAAGATACTGTTAACTGTTTTCCCAAATGCAATGGGAACAAATAAAAAATTTTCCCTCTCCAATTGTGTTTGCAAAACACACAGGACTTGAATAGGTATAGAAACTTTATACAAGCATGCATTAACCACAGCATGTTATTTGATGTAGACAAATAAAATAGTCCATAATTAGTACCAACCAGAGGCAGATCTATTCATTGGCTAATAGCTTTACCTGCATGGGAAATTGCGAAAAGTCTTGTTGTCGGATTTGGGTTTGTTGAAATGTCTCGAGCTTGGTCAATCGATAAACCCCAAGGAGAGTTTAGGCAAACTTTAATAGGAAATGGTAATGACATACATGGATATAGCTACCTATTTGCTTTTATGGTTTGTTCAGTGCAGTGAAAATTTGCACTGATTTATACTCGCACAAGGCATGATTATGCTGCATGACATTTTCGTTGTTGTGCACTCGTCAGCGATCGCATCACTGCTGAGCAGATTAAACGGGAATCTGTTCACGCACCAAGAAAGATGATTGCATCGATGTTAGATAGCGATATGCGTGAACTTGAAAGTGCTCGAAAGCGATTCAGTGTCCTTCGTTCAGATGGCTCTGCAAAATTGTGCAACGGAAGAGTTCGATAAATTGGGGGGAAAGAAATCAGTGAGCATGTCGTTTGAGAAGGCGTATGTGTATTGCAATCGGTGCTCCATCTGCAGAAAACGTCATTCGTATCCACGGTAACAATGCCAATGCGATCCAGATCATTCACCGACCAGTAGTATCCAATTTCTGGAACACGTGCTTTTCCACTAAAATGGGTGTGTAGGAGGAATCGGACTGAAACAGTTCTCTCCAAACTGCAGATAACGCCAAAGACTTGCGCTCATGAATAACATTAACTGTCCAAAATGGAGCCGAATTTCACTCGACATGCAAAGCATCTTTAAGGATTAAGGCTTTTTTTTTTGGATGAGACTGGCACGTTGCGATCGATGATAATCGATAAGGAAAGTTCACCAAACTCAACATTGAAACCAAAATTAGCTTGGATACCAAGTGCGGCTACTGAGATTACTGCAACGCTACTCTGGTTGGCAATCTCGAATCCATGAACGTTTTCTATGCAAATTGCTACTATACAGGGAGGCAATAAGAAGCTAAAATGGCGCGCTGTGCATTACATAAGACGTCTCTTTGAACGATACCATCTTCTTTAAAAGTCTTAGCAAAATGCATCTTAGTGGAAATATTCATTTAGGAAAGGCTTTTATAGTTGTACTACAAAACATAATCTGTAAGCTCCTGCCTAAACAGTATACAAATAACATAATACTTTATCCATTCGAAGGTATTCGTGTAGCCTATTGAATTTATAGGAAAAAATTGCTCAGATTTCATTCATCACAAAAAAAAAATAGAAATATGTATAAATTATATTTCATGACTCACATGATTATTAAATACGCTTTCAGTTGTGGTAATTTTTAGCAATCTTAGTAGAACATACCATCTCATCTGGACTTCAAAAAGGAAGATAAGAACTACATGGGACAGCTGTCATATTTGATTTACTGTATATAGTTCATAAATAAATTCCAAGTAAAAACTGATTTATCAGTTATTGTATGTAGTTTCAATTTATACTTTTCCACAGTTGTATACAAACATCCTTTTTCTCTATAAGAAAAAATCCTCAAATTGGGGAAGGTACAAATTCAAACATGTCCTTATCTCACGTTATAACGTCCCACATATATAAAATGTACAGAAAGTTTATCATGAGCAGCAATATGAAATTGAATGACAATAACAAGACAAATAACTTAACAAAACCTTCCAAAATTTTTGTTTATACAAAATTATATTACATTTTGAGTGAAAACTCCTACTGTATGAGTTAAGAGCTGGAAGGAAGAGTGTTTGGGGCCTCTTGCCCCATTGAACATCCATTTCGCGAGTCTTCCCACCATTTCAGTAATATTTCCTCACGTTTGTAATTCAATCCTTGTGGGCGTGGATGTTGTAAGATATCAGTGTATATATACAGCAATAAGAAAAAAGGATTCGGTTCAAATATTTGCGGGAAAGCAATAACTGGAACCCAGCCTTAAGGCTTCTCTATTTGACCCATTGAGCACCTCCTGGCCGTCTGTTATCGCAACTGCCATTCCTTGCGAGCATTTTGAGAAAACCACAGTCTAAACCTTTTGGCCCTGGTTCGATTTTTTGCTACGCTTCAAGCAATTCTTCGCAACATTCCCACATCTCACCTTTGCCACATGCCCCAAGCAAATAGCCATTAAGCGAGAGCAGGAATATATATCGTTCTTGAGATATAGTGGGTTGTGCAGACCGTTTCGCTCGATTTACTGCTCAAGACTACAGTATTTTCTCTGCCAAGACGAAAGACCCAAGTGTCAAGCAGTGCGGATGAAAATATCAAATGAGTCCAAATAGTCAAAACCATCTCACTCGGAAGCGCGATTTGACCGTTTTTCTTATACTTGGTATATACACACCAGCAGCAGCAGCAGCAGCAGCACGGACGTCTGTGATCCGCTATTGCGTGAAATGGCTCCTACTAAAATTGGACTTGGTAGAGAAACAGTATTTCAAGCTTTATCTTGGCACTCACGTGAAGAAGAGAAGGCAGTGTATTCAAACTTCCAAACCGCTGGCGCAATACTAAGCGAGTGCTATGCTGATCTCATGAATGTGGCAAACACTACAAGCATCAATATCAGTATTTACGAGATATATTACACCCATAAAAAGAGAAGAGCAGAAACAAATTACATATAGAAACAGATCTTTCAAGTACTATTTAAAGAGGAATCATGCAAACGTCAATTTAGTGGGAAATGTATACAAATAAATGGTTAGGGGAAGGGCTGAGGAAACATTTAATTCTGCAATTCGACTATATAATATAGTGTTGAATATAAAGTAATATCACAGGGACCAAGTCAAAGCATTAATTGAAACATGTTGTAATTTTTTAAACTTAAAAACATAAGTAAAGAATATATAGACTCCATTTGTACTGTATTGAAAGGGAATACCACCGAATTATTAAGGATAAGGGACATTGACTGTGACGTTATATACATGTTTTACAATTGTTTTACATAACAAATATACAATCTTACTCATATTAATTATATAAGGAAAAGTGCCAAACTAAGAATAGCTCCCAGCATGTACGTATACATTTAATTGGACTCTGCTCGCCAGGTAAGGTAGAAAGAAGAACAAAAGTAATTTAGGAACGTATTTCTGATGATATTGCATCGGTAACCTGGAACCAGCATTGTGGGAATTTGGCGAATTTGGCAGGAGCCATTCAACACAACATGCATGCTCCATGTGGCCAGTGGCTCAATGACCAGGAAACCAGTACAAATTCCCTGAAGGATGTGGTCAGGCAGTTTCCAGTTAGTGCACCATCGTAAAAGTTGGCTCCAATAATTTGGTTGCCACAGATTCCACACCATATATACATCTTTTATCCAATGTATTCTATGTGAAGACTTGCACATGCTACATATACAGCTATTTACAGAGTCATCACCGGAAAACTAAGCTTCATTAGTCTTGACAATATCTGCCAGGAATATTGAGCGATTTTTCTGTCATTACAAGTATAGCTATAACCAGAGAGTATGTGCTTACAATTAAGTAGCAAATACAACTAATTCTACATTTCAGTAAATGCAATGCACAACATATGGTGATGCAAAGATATAAATGATGACTTACCTATACCTGATGTGAAGTTCAATAATGTTGCCAGATTTCCAGCATCCCCTGTATATTAAGCATACCAAAGGAGTTAGAATCGTAAGCATCATTAATTCTGAATAACAATGCTTCAATTAATTTTAATTATTTCCTAAATGGCTGAAAAATACTTCCTGATATCTTTATTAATTTCGATGGTACTCAGGCTGCCATGCAAGATTTAATACCCGTGTGCGATTTATAATCAAGCCCATCATTTATAAATCATAATAATCCTGACATAAAATTTGCATCCGAACTTTTTAATCTTAGTAAATGAAGAGTAAATGATTCTGCCTAATAACAGTTCTAACTTTCCACTTATTGGTGGCCGCATATTTCAAAATAAAGATGGAAAAGGGCATATGTTAATTATTTCCAATTAGCTTAAAAGCAATAAAATTGATTAAATAGCAAGGTTTTCCGATTATTAATATATTTCTGAAATATTTTGAAGCATTTTCACAAAACGATTTGTAGAAATGCAGTATATCAAAAGCATTTTTCCCTCCAAAAATGTATTTTTTATCGGATAATGCAGGAGCGTGCCTTGGATGTGAGCTATTGCATCGGTGTTATCCTCAAAACATATTAGTTCAAAGTTTGCGCTGTTTTGGGACTTGTCCTTTATATTTCACAGTCTTGCCTGCTTTATGTTACAGGAAGTCGTATTTTTCATTTCTTATCGCACAATATAATGAAAGTCCAATACAACCTTATGAAATTCTCATGAGAAATCTACAAAAATTCCTCAAATGATAAAAAGCACGAAATTAATTGCAAAAGATTTTAAAAATACAACATCCTTTATTAATGATAATTCAAATCGCAGAATGCTAAGCTGATAATATTGGAATTAATATGCATTAAAACTTTCAAACTGTTTGTCAATGATGGGACTTCAAATTTTGAAATTACTGTATGTATTTCTGTAGTGTTTGCGGTTACCAAATACTTATGAAACTGGATAAATATCTCAGAAACACATAGGGTAAAACATATAGTTATTGGCACTTTTAGAAAAGTGGTTCCGTCAAATAGATGCATTTCTTCTAAAAATTAATAAAACCGAGCATGCTATATGCCATTTTGAAGTGCGTCCCTTTGGCTTTAATTTGGGTACCTGGAAG
>JAQIWR010001725.1:0-12861 GCA_034695945.1 Glomeris hexasticha
AGACTGACCTGCCACCTGTTAGCACACTCGGGAAACCCCTACTACTTTCCACCAGTTTCTTACTGAGCGGCGATGGGGGAGTCGGACCACCCAACCTATTACTATACTGCGTTTCATTAGAAGGAACGAGTTTTGCACAACCCCGTTGAGTGTGTGGTTCGGGCGCCGAATTTTGCACACCTCCACCAGTTCTGCGGGATTCATCTTGCACATTTCAACAGGAGTAACCCAGAAAGTGACCCGGGCAACGCCTGGTACCCCTGCTAGTAATAAATAAATAAATAAATAAATAAATAAATAAATAAATAAATAAATACAAATGTCCACTTTGCGTAAAACTCGGCTTCCATGCATTACCATATTATCGCGCACGAAATGATATCATTAACGGTTGAATTAATTAACAATATGCTCCTTGTAACCAGCCATCTAATTAAGGAATGTGCTGTTGTTTCAGGTCTGCATTTAGTAATGTCTTATGTACACAATATACGTGAACTGAACGCTTCAGCGCATTCGGGACAAACAACACGTTAAAATGCCAAACTCCGTTCAACTCGCTGATAGAGCAAAAGGTTACATTAAACTGCACAATTCTGCAAAATAGACCCTGGCTATTGACATAATCTACAATATTGATTTTTGCACCGCGTGACACGCCAGGTTGACCGCAAGCTACATCATCTGTATTCCGGAAATGCATTATCGCAACGTTGCACGGCCGTATTATGTGATTCTTAAATTGTGATATTCTTACAGAATTTTCCTAAACAATTAGCAAACTTCGAAATGAAGAAAGAACATGCACATACCTACTCCATAATGAGGAGAAATTATTCAGATTATGAAAATTACGCGTGGCCGAGTTTCACAATTGCCCCCATGAGGTAAGGAAGGATAAGATATATGCAATGAATGTAATTACTGAACCGTGCTTACGAAGTTTGAAGAGGAAAATGGCCTAATTTTTGGCAACAGTAACCTTAGGAACCATCATACAAATTACGAACGCGAACAAACTAGCGGTTGAAAAGTTATAATCGTTCAAAAACACAGAACTACATCTAAACTTTCAAGTTCAAACTTTTTCAGCATTAACAATTTGTAATTGATGAAGGTAAAATTTAGGGAGGAACTGTTAAAAAACCTTAGGAACCATCATAGAAATTATGAAAAATAACAAGCTAGCGGTTTGAAAGTTGCAACGGTTTAAAAACCGGCCACTTCTCGGTACTTCAAGAAGTTTAAACCCTCACTGCATACACAATTTTTACTTTATTTCAATGAATCTTGGGGAGGACCTGCTCAACTACTTTAGAAACTATCCTACAAATTATGAAGACGACCATGCTAGCGGTTTAAAAGTTGTAATCGTTCAAACATTGGGTACCATGGATCCCCTCATTTAAATTTCGCCTATTTTTATCTGTAAATCAAAATATCAATAAGAAATAAATTAAATTTGTTCAGTAACGTCATTACTCCATAATATCTCTCACAGTTATCATTTTGAGGATAATTACGATGAATTATTCAGCGTAAAAATGATTCCGTAATTCGCGAAATGTAACATTCATTGATGTGATCTTCATTTACAGTATGGAGCACCTGATATCCCAATAGGTGTTCTAACCTTAGAAGTACTTAATCAAAACATGCTTTACAAATATGAAAAAAAATTAGGGGCTATCCATAAATTACGTTGAATTTTTGGGATTAACGGTTACGGCTGGGTTACAAATTATGGGTACATTTATGGAAGTTATGAATCACTGCCAGTTCATCATTAAATCAACTGGAAACAAACAGCTTGACCACTGCACTGGCCACATAAAATCCAAACGATGTACATTGCCTTACCTTAGCGCAACACGTAACGCGGCAGGGTTTCACGCGAAAGACCAAAAGGTTCACTTACCTAAAACGAAACAAAAAAAAGGTATCAACATTAGTTATGTGTGCAACATGTGATTAACATGCACAACACGTAGTGGCCAATAACTGTGTCTCACGCCATTTGCCATTCACAACTGCGCAATCAAGGTCTCATTCAACAATATCGACCCATTCGTATGCGTAAGCATCAGAAATGGGAAAAAATAATTGGACACTATGATTTGTGGGGCACGTTGTAACAACAGGACTCTCTTGGGGAGGGGGTCAGAGGGGGGAGGGGGCATTGCTAGATTTCTATAGCACCAAGGTGTAAATAAACAATTACAGCTTGTCAGGAAAAAAGAAGTGGAAAACGAGTTTTGTATATTGCGTAACGAGCAGTGCACATATGGCCCCTTTAGGGGGCTGTTAAGGGGAATTTTGTTGGGCCCAAAGGGGGGTAACTGGCAACAGTGGAACCAAAACAATCCCATTTGTTCTTTTTCTTTTGCCTTCTGTGTTCACTATTTTCAAAGTATATAAACAGATTCGGAGCGAAAATACACACAAGTCCCGCCTTTGGGCTCTTTAATGCCCCATTGGGTAATCTGTAATCTCACTCCCCTTTTTCGTAGTTCAATTGACTTCTGATACTGCAGCGCCACCTGGTCGTCCAAATGTCATCATTCTTCCAACAAAATAATAAACAAGCAAACAAACTAAACAAACACAATACAATGGGTCATACAACAGAAAAACTGAATGATCCTTTAATTCTCACGTCATTTCTGCATCCAGGTGGCGCTGCAAAATAGAGCACCTAAACGAAATCCTCTTATTCTATCTCTTCTCTTACTATTGCGTAGTTGGAATAGTTGAATTCACTCATTTTACTTGCTCAATACCTCGCTCTAAATTATCAATTTTCTGATTTCAATTACTATCCCTCAGTTTGGACGCCATTTCTGCATCTAGGTGGCGCTGCAAAATGAGGTATCTGAACAAAATCCTCTTATTCCATCCCTACTCTTACGTTTGCATGGTTGGAATAGTTCAACTGACTTATTTTACTTGCTCAAACACTCGCTCTAAATAAACAACTTCACATTGACAGATTTCAAAAATAGGAATTATCCCTTATTGGGACGACATTTTGGCACGCAGGTGGCGCTGCAAAATGAAGTAACTGAACAATATCCTCTTATTTCATCCCTTCTCTTTAGATTGCATAGTTGGATTAGTTCAATTGACTCATTTTACTTGCTCAATTCATCGCTCTGAAAATCAACTTTTAGAAAATGCAGAACGTCATAATTCAAGGTACGACCATTCGGCATCCAGGTGGCGCTGCAAAATGCACTAACTTAACGTAATCCTTTCATTTAAACCCTTCTCTTACTGTTATACAGTTGGAAAAGTTGAATTGAATTATTTCACTTGCTCAATTCTTCGCTCTAAAAAATCAAAGTTTGCCCGAATTTGTAGCATAATTTGTCCACATGATTAAGTCACATGTGTGAAATTAGCATGAGAAGGAGGAGGAGGAGAAGGAGGAATAACGAACTGGTGTTTGGTGTGAATTGAGAATTCACACCCTGTGGACACTTTGCACATCATCGGGGGAGTGCATAAATGCGAAAGAGCAATATTAGAGCGTCGCATAGGGCTTATTCAGCACTAAATTTGAAATGGTAATGGACACTTGAGGACATGTTTGCCTGGGATACAGTGAACAACACAAGTGTTGCCCAAAACCCGTCAAAACAAATAAGCTCACACCACATTTTCCGCCTGAGAACTCCGCCAGATGTCGCCCAACTTTTCAATCTCATTTCCCCTACCCAACTACTTTCCTCTCTCTCTGTGTCTCTCCTTTCTCAGCTTACGTTCGACACTTTTCCTATTTGCTCCCAAAGTTGACACTCGACGCTCTGCATTTTGGTGACTCATTAATAATGTCACAGTTTTTTGGGAAACGGCAAAACCAGAATTCCAAGCGTTTGTAATGTTAATAACAGTAATAAGAACGGTGATGATAACAAGTACAACACTAATAATGACAAATGTTATACTAATTCATTTAGAAATCTGTTCATAATACAGCGTTTCTAGCATAGGAAGGTCATTGAGAACCGGCAGTGACGTCAGAGTTAGGCGTGATCAATTTTAGACTTGCTGTGATTGGTGGAATTAATTGAATTGACTCCTATTTATTTAGAACGATGCCCCTTTGAGAGTTACTGGTGTAGAAAGGTTATTGAGAGACGGAAGTGACGTCAGAAGTGGGCGTGGTCAATTTTAAGCTTGCTGTGATTGGTGGAATTGGTTTAATTGGCTCTTCCTCATTTAGAACTATGCCCATCAGAAAGTTACTGGTACAGGAAGATCATTGAGGGACGGAAGTGACGTCAGAGTAGGGCGCGGTCGATTTTAGACTTTCTGTTATTGGTGGAATTGGTTGAAGCGACTCCTCTCTATTTTCAGCCATGCTCCTTTGAAAGTTACTGGTATGGGAAGGTCATTGAGAGACGGAAGTGACGTCAGATGTAGGCATGGTCAATTTTAGCCCAGCTCAGATTGATGGAATTTGCTCCAAAACATTTGGAACTGTTAATTAGATCGTTACAGGCATAGAAAAATTTATTGACAGCTGGATGTGACGTCAGAGGTAGGCAAGGTGTGGTCAAGTTTAATCTAGCTGTGATTGGTGGAATTGGTTTAATTGGCTCTTCCTTATTTAGAACCATGATCACTACAAAGTTACTGTTATAGGAAAGTCACCCAGAGACGGAAGTTACGTCAGAAGAGGGCGTAGTCAATTTTAAGCTTGCTGTGATTGGTGGAATGGGTATAATCGACTGGGCTCCTCCTCATTTAGAACTATGCTCACCAGAAAGTTACTGGTATAGAAAGGTCATTGAGAGACGGTAGTGACGTCAGAAGTGGGCGTGACCAATTTCAGGCTCGCACTGATTAGTGGAAGTATTCTCCCCAATTAGAGCTACGTTCATTAAAACGTTACGGGTATACGGGAAGGCCATTGCACTAGAAGTGACGTCACAAGTGGGCGTGACTAATTTCAGACTTGCCGTGATTGGTGAAATTGTTTTCCTCTTCATTTTAATGAGATTAGACTTGGAATAAGGTGCAGTAAGAAGGAAATGACTCACCTACCTTCCAGTGTCCACAATCAAGTATCGTTTACGTATCGACTCGCGTATTGATTCACATATCGATTCACGACATACGTCGAACCATTCAATTCCTGAATCATTTATCCATTCGCAGTATTTTTAAAAATTTAAACCAACTTTATAGGGTAAAAGGGAGCATAAAGCACAGGTTTTATGGAAGAAGTGGGAGAGATATAAAAAGCAATCGGCCGCATTGGCCACGTTACGAACTGAAAAAGTGGCCAAAATGCGGCAAATGTCATCAAAAAAGGCCAGAATAGTATTCAAACTTTATATAGATATTGATCGCATTCAATCAATTTTATCTCCTTCCATATGTCTCTTCTTCCTCTTTTCCATTCCTTCCTTCCAATAACCAAACATGATATGCAAATTCGCCAATCGCGTTGCTCGCTTGGCGATCAAAAAAATAATATAAAATAACCTCCTGGTATATTTTTGCATTTTTGCAAACAAATCTTATTTTCCAATCACATTTTAATATCAAACCAAATAAATTCTTGAAACATTTTTTTACATTTGCGGCATTTTATCGCGAACAATTTCACTTCACTTATGAATATAGCAATCTCCAATCATATTTCAGATTTTTCTCCTGGAATTTGCAGATGCAATCATATTTAGTGACGTCATAAACAAATGTTTTCCATATTTATTTGCAATATTAATATTTGTTTACCCCCAACAGCAAACAACTAAAAAATATTACATTTTCCAATTTGCGGAAAAGCATTTCTAAATAATTTACTTTACAATTTTCATATCTACTTTCTGCAATATAGTACATGGAAAAAAAATGCTAATTTATTAGTTTGTAAAACTTAATTAACAACGCAATTAAACCAATTTAATTCAACTTTTTTTTAACAAACTGTAAGGAAACTTTGAGATTTATCGATTTACGCCGGCCCCGCATTGCCACACTTGACTTGACATAATTGTCAATTAGTTCCCTAATTTGCCAATTAGTGTCGCTACCATAATTGGAGCTTGAGAAGAAGCGTCCGCTAGATGTCGCTGCTCAAACGTGTCAACCAAAAACGACACCAAACAACAAAAACGATTGTCATTTTTGAAGGGAGAAACTTTTGCCAACTCCAAAAGGGCGTGTCTAT
Source organism: Glomeris hexasticha (assembly GCA_034695945.1). Lineage (NCBI taxonomy): Eukaryota > Metazoa > Arthropoda > Diplopoda > Glomerida > Glomeridae > Glomeris > Glomeris hexasticha. Next base: position 6,185 of record JAQIWR010001725.1, read on the forward strand.
GGAGCCCTTTTGTTCACGTTGCCATAGAGACCATTTGTTTGTCAGAGTTCAACGCGCTTTTCCAATACAATTTACATACTGCGCATGCGCATAAATCAGGCCCACAATAATTCATCTTCCAAGAATTTAATTCAAGCCAACATAAATCATATTTCATTGTAACAGTACGTAAAATTAAATCTGACCCAATTTTATATCTGTCACTATACTAGGCCCTTCAATTAACTACAACATACTTAGAAATGCTTCTAATTTAACGTTATGATTAGGTATTAAGGCAATACATAATTAAAACAAAGTTAGAACTGCGAGATCTGCGTTCGGAGCAAATCCGCTTCGCGTTGCGCTACTTCTGAATCACCCTGTAATTTCCTAACTAATATAAGAACAAAATAACGCTCTGTAACAGAATATTTCAAACAGCATCTACTTTAATTTGTAATGAAATGCCAACATGGAAAATAATTAAAATAAAAGTTAACGCTGTAAAATCTGTTTGGGTCGATTACACATCGCGTTGCAATATTTCTGAATCACCCTGTGATTTCCAAACAAATGTAATAAAATAGCTCACTGTTACAGAATACTTAGGATAGCATCTAGACTAATTTGCAATTAAATACCAACATGGAAAATGATTAAAATAAAAGTTTACGCTCTGAAATCTGCGTTCGGAGCGAATCCGCTTTGCGTTGCAGTATTTCTGAATCACCCTGTAATTTCCAAACAAATATAACAAAATAGCCCACTGATAGAGCATACTTATAACTGCTTTCAGATTAATTTCCAATTATATACCAACTATGAAAATAATTACAATTAACTTTCACGCTGCATTCGGAGCGAATTTTGCTCCGAATTCTGTCTCACCCTGTAGAATCTCAACAAATATCCACAGCTTTAACTATGTAATATAGCAGAAATGTTCTAATTGTTAGTTCCAAGATTGACCACTAGGTGTCGTAATTGTTTGAATTTCAATATTCCATTTTAGCAAGTTTTAATGTAAAAATGAATGCTATTTTTACGGATTTTGATTTAATTTTAGGTTGTAAAGCCACGGTTATCCTGAGATGATTATGAAGGAATGCAGGGGGGATTTTATAGGCATTGTTGTAACTAAGAATTAAGACTTTAAGGACCGCTTTTTGCACATTGAATATGAATTGCATTGTTTGCTGAACAAACGTATCAATCAATCCCCCTGGTGGATTTTTTTCGTACTTTTTTTCCGTTGTTCTGCGTTACCTGTGGGAAAAATTTATACGGTTTGCAGGTAAGAAAAGTCAGTGGGACTATCTCACCAAAGTACGGTTATTTACGAGTGTGCAAGTCCACAAAATGGCGCTTGTTATCTGCACAAAAACCAGTTTATGACCAAACACAAAAAAACAAAAACACATTAAACATCTAATCACAGTGAAATAATTGACGTTTCTAACGTTAAAAACAGTTTTCCAAACTCTATAAAAACTAGTTAACCACGTTACCTAACCAACTACTAACTAACACTAACTCATTCCTTTTTAATCCTATTTTAATCCTATTTTAACACATCAGTAAATTCAATTATTTTTGCTTTTATTTTATATTTTATTTAACACACTGTAATATTCATGAATGAATTAATTTTATGAATGAAATCCAATTTGTAAATCACCCTTTACTAATAAACTATTACCTAATAACAGTAATTTTACAAATTATTTTATATATTTATTAATTAATATTAAGTGCATAGTACAATCTATTTATGAATGAAATATAATTTATGAATGACAGTTGTAGTAAAACCTGTCTATGGTGGAATCTGACTAGACATATTTCCACCATAAACAGGTTTTTACAGCATAGACAAACCTTTTTTTAATATTGTTGTCATCAATTGTCCAACAAAGTAAAATTTAACCATAGACAAGTTTCCACAATAGACAGTTTCCACCATAGACAGGTTTCCACAATAGACAGTTTCCACCATAGACAGGTTTCCACAACAGACAGTTTCCACTATAGACAGTTTCCACCATATACAAGTTCCACCGTATTACATTTATTTTATTTAAAACCCATTTTAATATCAGAATAGAAATTAAATTTCTATATTATTAAATACTACATAGTAAAATCTTATGAATGAAATAAATTTATGAATGAAATTAACTAATTTATTTAATTGAAACAAATTTTATGAATCTTTTGTAATTACAGCTTTAAACAATTACATAATTTTTTTCCGGACCACACAGAGTTAAATAACGTTCAACCACGTGACCAGACACGAAGTGAACGCCCATTGGTCAGTTTGCGGTCATGATGAAAAAAATTTTAAAAAAACAACAACAATGCCAACCATTTAACAACGTAAAAACAACTTTGACCGAAAAATTTAAAGCAATAAAAGTTGTGGTTAAAATTCCTTTCCACTTAAATTAATTAAAATATACGGTTAGAACGACAAATAAAAAAAAAATTAATTAGTTCCAAAAATTCTCACTAGGTGGCGCCACAAATAAAAATAACTGGAATGTGGAATATAGAGAGAAAAAATGGTGTAGCAATTTAGATAAGAAGGCGGGAAAATAATAAAGATAAGTTGAAGGTAAAAGAAAACAATGCACGTGACTGGATAACAAAGTTGGTAACACTGAATTCAGTGGCGCCACCTAGTGGCCATTTTTGGAACTAACAACTTATTTTTCCACCAATCCTAAATACTTTTTCAAAATACTAATTTACTATTATTTAAGTCACTATAACTAACAGTAGCACAGGTGTAGTATACACTAACTTAAGCAGTGTAGTAACGCCACCTAGTGGTCATTTTTGGAACTAATAATTAATTTATTTTATAATGCTAAACAACTTCTGATTAAATCAATTTATTTTTTCATTAATTTTTTATCACTAACTAATATTATTACAGTAGTAATATGCACTAATTTAGGCACTGTAGTAACGCCCCCTAGTGTTCATTTTAAGAACTGCAAACTATTTTAGTTCCTAATTCTATAACTATATATTTTACATGAATTTATTTTTCTATAATTAATTTACTACCACTAACTAACATTAATCACAGGAGTAATATATACTAATTTAGGCAATGTAGTAACGCCATCTAGTGTTCATTTTTGGAACTAACAACTAATTTATTTACAAATTCTAAATATACATTTTAAATGAATTAATTTACTATAATTAATTCTCTAACAACAACTAGCATTATTACAAGAGTAATATATACTTATTTAAGTAGTGTAGTAGCGCCACCGAGTGGTCATTTTTGGAACTAACAACAAATTTATTTCCAAATTCTAAATGAATTACAATATACCATAATTAATTTTCTGTCACTAACTAACATTATTACAAAAGCAATATACACTAATTTAGGCAGTGTAGTAACGCCGCCTAGTGTTCATTTTAGGAACTAGCAACTAATTTCCAGGAGCAGGTGTTGACCACGTGTTTCTGGTATGTGTATTAAATCCAGGAACCAAAGAAGAAGAAAAAGAAAGATGGCTGACCAACAAAAAAAGGGTCTGTCAGCTGACTGAGTTCATGGGCCATTTGGGTGGTTTGCAATCGGCCAAACTGTCCACCCATTGGCTATTGTAATCACCTCTGTCAATCTGACGGCCAAACACCGCAAATGCAAGCCGCAATGCAATCTGGGAACGCGATAAAGTCTCCCCCAAACGGTTGGTCCGCGAACCAGAGGGCGGTTATGAACCCTCGTAAAGAAAAAAAACCCTGATCCGATCGGAATCTGGAAACGAAATTTTTTCCGTACTATCAGTGACACTGGATGAGATCACTGCATGAAAATAACAACTTTCTACAGACTAGAACGCAACCTATAATTTAAATAGTGAAAAAAGTGCCGAACGCACGCGGAACGAAATAACGTTTCTACTAAAATGGCCGTAAAAACTAAGATATTTAATTTTTATAAACCAAACTTTGTACAGTTAAACAGTAACATTCCATAAAATTTCCTATAAAATTTGGTAATTTTCAGCCTTATAGAACCTCAGATATAAATTCCCCAAGCGGAAGGTTTCTAAACGAAGCGCTAACTGCGCTATCGCATATTGAGCCTTAAAAACGGAAAACTATGAAGACTTAAGAAATGAGATTTAATACACTTTAACAGCAGCATTTCATAAAACTCCCTGTAATATTTGGTAATTTTCCACCTTATAGAACCTCAGATATAAATTCTACAAGTGGAAGGTTTCCAAACAAAGCGCTAACTGCTGTTTTGCATATTAAGCCTTAAAAAAGGAAAATTACTAGGATATAAGCAATTAAATTTTATAAACTTAAACAGTGATATTACAGAAAACTTCCTACAAAGTTTGGCAGCATTCCGCCTAATAGAACTTCAGATATAAATTCCACAATTGACCGGTTTCCGCCCATAGCGATTTGTGCGCTTTTGGACGTTAAGCCTTAAAAAATTAAAACTAATAGGATATAAGGAATGAGATTTTATGCACTTCAACATCATCATTACATAATATTACATTTAAAATTTGGTAGCATTCTACCCTATAGAACTTCAGATATAAATTACAAAAGTGACAGACGACCCCACGAAGCGATAGCGTTTCCTTTTAATATTAAGCCTTAAAATGGAAAACTATTAAGATTTTAGAAATGAAATTTTATACACTTCAACAGTATCATAAGGCAATACCACTGCCAAAATTTTGTACAATTCTGTAATATAGAACATCAGATATAAATTATACAAGGCAAAGTTCGCACAGCAAAGCGACATGTAGACTACACCGCGCGAAACACGTGTAAAAACCGAAAATTCTAGTTAAAAAGCTAAATTCCGTCCTACTTAAACTGTGACAAGAGACAACAGACAAGATCAAGTATGAAGAACTGTTTCTTTCATCCCACTAGACGTTTCGATTGAAATACGAGAAATGATTGATGGCCACTTTACCGCCGTAAATTATCTATCGACAAACGTTACTGCGATGAACAAAGCAAACACTGTGATTTGAAAAACACTGCCTCAATTCATGTTTACCTACTAAGATATGCAACCATAATCCAAACAGTCCCACTTTTGATTTACTGTAATCTTTCCGTCAAATAAAAAGTTCGATCATCTGCCTAACGATCGATCGCCAGGTCACAAAACAACATTTTCCACGATTATGCACAAACTAATGACCGCAAAAAACCCCTAATTTGCACAATTAAGCAATGATATTAGACTAGATCACTGTCCAAAAATGATAGACTTCTGCTTAATAGAACTTTAGATATTAATTATTTCACCATTTGCTTCGGAAGCTTCACGATTAGGGCTTGTCGCATGTGACCGCACATTTCTCAAAGAGTAAAACCAGTAGAAACACCACATTTGAAACAAGTAAACAACACCACTAGACCTCATTACCTACAAAAGATCATAATTTTATGTGCAATAGATCTTAAGATATAAATTATACCCCATTCGCTTTGGACGCTTCACGATTAGAAGCCGCTGCACGCGACTACCCGTAAATCAAAAACTAATACCTGCAGGAACTGTAAAATTTGCACAGTTAAACAATGCCACTAGACCACATTACCCACAAGACAACACAATTTTATGTGCCATAGAACTTCAGATATAAATTAGACAGCGGTACGACTGCCACGCGTCTTGATAAAATCTCATTTTGCGCAAATGCACGTAAATCTAAAACCGTTTATAGTCGGACAACTAAATTTTACACACTTAAACAGTGGTAATAGGAGTTACTCCCCTCAAAAAATCACACCATTCGGTCCACTGGAACTGGAGATATAAATTAAATATCGATTGCGCAGCTGCAAACGCGATACTGCGGCTGTTGCCGAATTGTGCGAATGAAATGTTTCAAGGCGCCATTTTACTGCATAATTTTATCGGCTACAGGCAACCGTGTGTCCGATAAGGGAAATCAGTGGTCTTTATTGACACAGGCAGCTGGAAATATCATCATGTTTGCGTTGAGGAACTTACCCAGCTGCGGCGTGCGACAAATCGAAAGCAAACTTCTCAACGGGCATAAGTTGACATAAGCCTAACCCTGTAATCGATGTAAATAAGCCTACTTGTAAGAGACTTGCACACAGTTGAAATCAATATTTGCAGCAATGCCACCCCCCCCCCCCCCCATCATGTGTACATCACTTGATCATGAATTTTGGAATTTGGAGGCCTACTACCCTGTATTGGCACAGGACGTGATCAGTAAACGCCCCCTATCATGAGACTGTGATAATTATTATGGTGAGTTTAAGCAAAAAAATTTCATTGTACTTCAAATTGTTGAGGTGTTCATTCAGTCATGCATATCATTACTTACATCAACAGCAACAGTTGAACCACCTCAAAGTAACATGGTTGACATTATTGTTTCGTTTTATTCTGTAGACGTTATTTGTTTAGCATTAGTCAACCATAGACTGCAACCAATACTTACGTACCAACAATTCTGATTTCCAAGCAATAGCGTATGCCCACTCCCTACAGCCCTTGTGACCAAAAGTGACCAAACCCCCCTACCCCCTCTGTTCAGTACAACATGATGTGTGCATGACACCTTGTAACGGACGAAAACCGTCCGTTAAGTCGTTAAGTCGTTACGAGTTACTTCTCCCATCCCCGCACCCACATTCCT
>JAQIWR010001726.1:0-12858 GCA_034695945.1 Glomeris hexasticha
ATAGCTAATAACATCATGTCGATCAGATTTTTAACGAACTTCATTTTTTTATAATAAAAAGAAATCACGTTATGTGGGACACCCTGTATAGTTGCTATATATATGTATTATCATCATTGATTTCTTCTAAAAATACAGTATATGTAGTACATATATTATTGTGTGTATAAAATGAAATAAATATTTTATACATATTACATACATACTTATAGCTTTATAAATTTCCGTTCGTTTGCAGTTTTTATTTCATCAATAATTGGACTGAACTTCCTATAAAAGTCCCATATAATGTATATGTAATTGCATCGATTATTGCGTTTTGGCATTTAAATATTGACGTGTAACTTGTATTGTGTTTGTTGTTTGCAAACGGGGTTGCAGTTTCCTATTTTGATAAAGTACTTCAAAACAGAATTGGTGATAAAAAATATACAACAAAACATTTCCTCAGGATGTTGGTAGATACATGCATTTTTTAACTTAATGATATGGGTTTATGACTGTTTCGCTATAGCACAATTTTAATTGAATCTTGCTACACTTTTGTGTTTTTACTATAATGTTCGTGAGAAGAAGACAAATTAATCTGTGAAACTAGAACAACGTTTTTGTCAGGTGTTGATAATAAAAATGTGAAATTATTTCTTTTCAGACACTGGATTTTGACAGAGATGGCCTGACAAAAATGAAGAAGGCTGTCAAAGCCATATTTAACAGTGGAAATTGTAAGTTCCATGTTTTGCTCCATTTTTAAAAACCTTTGATGTAATACACTACATGTGTCATAAATATTAATGTTATTTAAGCCAGTTGCAAAAATGTGTAAAGGTGTTTGTGACCCACTTTGATAAACTAGTGATCTATGACGTTGGTTTTACATTTAGGACAAACACCAAGGTGTACTGTGTTCTTGCTATTAAACCTGTGTTGTTTTGCATTGCAGGAAAAAGAAAAAGGGAATTTAAAATATATACTGGTGTTAAATTAATATCATGGTTTTTGTTGTTTCAGCTCACGTGGACAATGAAGTTTACCTGTCACGTGCTCTCGAGAAACTTGGTGGGAATGCTCTATGCAAGGATCAAGAGCCTGATATTGGTACTATAGAAATAATTCAAATGTCAATTCAGTTGTGATAACAAATTGAAAGCTACGGAAAGTAATTTGTGTATTGTTTTCAGGTGCGGCATTTCTGAAATTCTCAGTTGTAACCAAGGAATTGTCAGCATTGATGAAAACTTTGGTAATTTTCTTGTAATAATTACTTGTTTTAAAGGTGAACTCCCACATGGAAAAGTAATATATTTGAAATATATTACTTGCATTTAATATACATTTAATATATTTTAAATGCATTGCAATTATATTTGCAATGTATTTGATTTGCATGGCAATGTAATGCAAATATATGGCAATGTATTGCCCATGTATTATCCGCGGTGCAATATATTTACAATATATTTGCAATACATTGCAAATATAATTGCAATGCATTTAAAATATATTAAATGTTCCAATTTCTGTATATTCCACATATATTTTCAATACATGCAAGTAATATATTTCAAATATATTACTTTTCCATGTGGGTTATGTTATGGGAATCATCCGTAAATGTTCGACGTCGTTTACGGATCACCCCTAATCTAAATAACGCATCCCAGTGCGTCTCACCGGTTATTACTCCAACGACAGTGTTTTTATCTTGAGCAGCATCGTTAATGGCGTCTGGGATTTCTGCTAAAGCCTATAATAATGATGCCGATTGTAAGAGTTTGTGGGCAATATGCATTGTGCGTGCACAAACCTTGAAATTCCAAGCGTTTCCACGCGTCGGTCGGTTGAAAATGATCGTTCGAATCACTCCTTTTTGAACGATTTTTAACGTTTCGTACACTTTGCTGCTCATCTCGATCGCTGTTATTTAACGCAAACAAAACAGTCGATTAGTTTCAAGATAATAATGCCTCGAAAATGTTGATGCGTGGTTACAGAAGATTAGTATGGTGCGCCGGCCTCGCAAAATATCGCAAAATACCGAGCAAAATACCATGGGGGGAAACCGGGGAAAACGAATGATACGTATCGGTACGTATCGTATTGACCGAAGATATTTACTTTATTTAGTTTTGAACGGTTTTGAACTGGAGTCGGGCGAATGATATTATATAGTGAGGGAAGCTGGTATGATATAAATACGATATAAATACATATAAAAACTGTTTTAATGATGAGTAAAATATGTAGCTTTTCTTATAGTATTTAACTTTTGAAAATAATGTTTTCTGGTAGGAGAATATTTTTTGTAATTAATACATTATTATATTATGTAATATGTATATAACACTATGAAAATATATTGACAATTTTTTCTCACTTTTAGTAGGTGATCATGGATGGAGGAGAAAGTGAAGGGGACGGTGATGGTATTGCCACCATGAAAGACTTCCATGAACCATTACCGACTTACATCTCCCCGTATGAACAAATATCAAAGCGAAGCTGGTCGCAATCAAATATACTGGATGAGACATCAGATTCGTACGAACCATCATCAGTTAGCCCACTGAGGGCTGAGGAATACGATGATGTGTCAGAATACAGCAATAATGAAACGGATACAGGGTTTGGTTCGGTTTCACCTATGGTTTCAGGAACACTGGAGATGAACACGATACAGCCTGGATGGCTGGATGCAATGACGAGACCTAGTACGATGATGGACAGCGATATGGATGAAGCATCCATGAAGGTTGATGGCGAGAAACCATTTGAGAGCCCGCAATACGATCAAACGGAGCAGGATGAGCATCCTCTGGCCGAGTTGTTCACGGAAGACACTGTGCCGATGCAGGTACAGGATTCCGAAGAGGAACTGCAAAGGTCCCTCCAGGAATCGCTGAATAGGCATAAGGTTCTGGCCATGAAGATGCCGTGGTCACCGCCTCCTCACGCGCTGCAACACGGACCTCAACCGCAACCGTTGCCACCCGAATGGGTTGTGGAGCAATACATGCAACCTGTCTTGTACGAGGATGGTGATTATGACGATGAGGAACTGAAGGTTTCTCTGATGGAATCCGTTAAAAGGCATAGTATGCTGTCGCGGAGGCGGTCTGCAGGTTTGGAGGAACCGCAGGAGGCCAATGAGGCCTCTTGGGAAACAGGTAGCTCTGATTCCAGCGAATCTCAGGAAGAGGAGTTGTTGGAATCTAAGGTGAGCGTGGAGAACACCGATACGGTCATCGAGTCGAGGACCGAGATGATGGATGCGGGCATGGAACCGGGACTGGAAGTGAAAGTGGAGTGCGAGGAAAATGTGGAGGATGAAAAGACAGGGTATTCGGATAATGACGTAGATAATGAACAAGTTTTTACGCTTGCCGTCAGTTGTAGCGGCGGTGACAACGAAGGTAGCTGCCGGAAGAAGCGAACGTTGATGAGGGAAGCACGTTGCTTGGTTAATGATGACGACATCAACTCGTTGAAGAACAGCGGCTCAACGGCTTCGCCGGACAGGATCTCTCGGAGACTTCGGCCCAGGTCCTGCGCACGGGCTTTGAAGGAAAACCCAAAGGAAATAGAGTACCTGATGAACTTGTTGAGAGACGGTGGCGAAGGACAGTGTAAGCCCAGCAAAAGAATGCAGGGTAAGGGATGCAAGAGTGGACTTTTAGGGAATCCCATGGTGAACCTCAATAATCACCAGAAGGAAACGGTGGAATCGTGCGTTTCAAGTTCCTCAGGTAACACGCGTGCAAGGAACAGTTGCCGTGGTAAGAAAAGTGGTAAGGGTTCAGGTATAGTGGTCCGGGCAATGCTCAAGCGCCGGGAGAAGTGCAAGGTGACTCGGCCAACTTCGCTGTCGGACCAGAAGAAGAAGGCCATCAGGCTCAAGTTGGCATTGGAGAGGAAGAAACTGTTGATTGAACGACGCGCTGCCTTAGAGAGGGAATTGGACGCGGTGGTGGTGGATAACGTGGACAAGGATTTATTGGCGAAGGCCACGAGGAGGTTGGACTTGGAGGATCGCGTGCAAGTGATGGTCACTTCGGAGGATGTTTGCGCAACGATGCCGTGTGTAAAGTTGGAAGAGTCTCAAACTCCTTCGCAGTCGTCCTCTTGTAATATTTCCCAAGTGTTTTTGGTATCACCTTGCGGGACTTCGTACGCGTGCGGTAGCGTAACTTTAGGGCCTGGCTCTCTTCAGCCCGCGCAGATGACCCTGGCGCAAAGTGTGGCGGAAATTTACCCGTTGCAGTTCGCGGTACCGGTCAGTGCTGGCGGGCTGGAGAACCAACAACCAACGGAACGGAAACCGGAAACCCTCAAAGACTTGGCAGCGAAGGTGTCTCAAGAGGTGACCGTGGCTGTACCTTCGGCGAAGTACCAGGAACACGGGAGAGTCATAGAAGCAAGAACCGTGGAGCCGCAGCTGAGGCCGGAGTGCGAAGATGAACGACAAGAAGTGAATGGGCAGGTTGTGGATATGACGGTGGCTTGTGAAACTCAAAAGAGAGGCCCTGGTCGAAGGAGGAAGAGAGGAGGGAAATATCCGGTTCTTCCTAAACCTGTGAGGCTATCGCGGAACGGAAAGAAACTTGGAAGACCACGTACTAAGAATGGTAAGGCAGTTGTCAAATGATTCGATCGCAGTAAGTGCATTGTTTTTTTCCTCTCCATTGATCAGTGCAAGAGCACGTGGAGGACTTCGTCAGAGGGGCCACTAGCATTACGGAACCACTGAACTTCTGCCTTCCACAGTTTAACCATCTCCTCCAGTGCAATCACGAAGACCAGAACAACGACGGTACGGCCCAGGGCCTCGAGTCTGCGTCGCAAAATGACTGTGTGACAAGGGTCCTCCAAGAAACTCCGGAGGAAACCGCGACGCAACACGCCGAGCCGGAGGACGAACGGAGGGTCGGTTGCCGGGCGCCGAAGAGTACGTTCAGGTGTAAGGAAATAGCTGTGAGACAACACGACAATTTCACTCAGATTGTTCTGGTGTCAACGACGAAGCAGAGAAATGCTCTCAGTGTGCAGGTAATCTCTATACGTTTAATTAACGGAAATTTCAGTGCGCGGCACTCATCACGTTCGTTTCTTAGGCATTGTCCGAGTTGGAATCGGTGCTGCAGAGTGCCCGCAAGGATGCAAGTTGTCACGTCGTCCTCCTGAGCGCACCTGCCGGCAGCATGTTCTGTTCCGGAGTTGACCTTCAAGGACTTGTGAGCTCCGATGGTCACCCAGTCGGTCCCCGGGTTGCGTTCCAGGCATCGGAGGCTCTCAAAGCTTTCCTCAAAACCCTGGTGTCTTTCCCAAAGCCCGTCGTTGCCGCGGTTAACGGTGAAGCTGTGGGCTTGGGGGCAACACTTTTACCGCTTTGCGATGTGGTGTACGCGTCGGACAAAGCCACTTTCCGGACGCTCTACGGTCGTATTGGTCAAGCGCCGGAAGGTGGAGCCACTTGCACGATGCCCGACCTTCTCGGCCCTGCCAGGGTTAGTACGCACGGGAGGAAATTCCGTCATGGTTTGTGGGAAACTTTAAAAGGTAATGTTTATTTTCCCAAAGGCTTCTGAACTGTTGCTGACTGGAAGGAAGTTGACGGCGACCGAGGCATTCGAGCAAGGGCTTGTTTCGCAAGTTCTTTGGCCAGCCACCTTCATGGAGCAAGTGATTCCTCGAGTGCGTCATCTGGCGTCTCAGTCTGTTCAGGTCTTTGGATATTTTACCTCACTCATTGTCAGATATTTCTCTGACCATCTTGCTAAAACGAACGCGTCAATAATTGCAGTTTGCGGAAACAACGAAAGCTTTGATGCGATGCCACCAGAGAGCGCGAGTGGAGATGGCCATCGAGATGGAATGTAGACTACTAGCTTCCCAATGGCAGTCTAAAGAATGCCAGAACAACATCAGGAACTTAATCCAACAGAACGAACTAAGTTAACGCACGTATTGTATAGCATGCGGCGGACGGACCGCCATCTTTGCACGACTCTCACTGTGCCTTGATGGCCGATCATGTTGCCATCTCATGGTTTTCAGTGTATTTTTCTTTTTACTTCGATTCTGCCGGAGTCAAAATATCATTGTTCGTTATTTACGTAACGTTACGTTCTTTTCGAAGAACTGATGATGGGAACGCGCGGACTGTTGAAGTTGCGTTCGCCGCGCGAGTTGTGCATTATTTCCTAACAATGAGATTTAAGTGTTTTCCAAGAAGACAATCCGATCGGTTTTGTACAATGTACCACACTGAAGCGGGATTTCTAGCCAACTTACCGATTTTTTGTTTTGTTGCATTTTTCAGTTGTTTTTTTTTTATGTACATACGTCACAATAGATTATTGATGAAGTAAAAGGCAGTTAAGTGAAACCAGTATTAATTAAACATGTTAATAGGTACATTATAGTAAGTTGTATATTTACTTTATTGGTGCTGCACAAAATCCTGTACGTACAAAAGCGGGCACATAACAATCATTTGCATTCCCATTAGTATATTGTAAATACCTTTTTACACACAGTTAACATCCTATTCGTATATTAATGTTACACACAATTCGATAATCTCTGGTTCCTTGTGCGTAATTTAGCATTGCGCTGTAGTATACATTTGTCCATACAAGGCGTTATACGTTAGCGTGTTGCGAGTATTTCATCTCGAAAATACATTACATTTATTCATTGTTTTCCCCCAGAAAATATACGATGATAATCACGAGCAGAATATAATAACGGTCAACAATGAACAACGACAACAGCATCGTCGGTCAACAATCGAGGTATACATAAACGAGTCCAAAAAGGCAGCGTTTTTCAATGTTAAAACTTTCGTAAAATAGTTTCCAAAGTAGATATTGCAAACTATTTCAGATTTTTGTGTGTTGTTTTCAGGACTGTGAAATAAATTGAAAGGATTCAAGGATTAAAGGACTGAGGACCACTAGACGTCAAGGACCACTACATGTAAATAACATTTGGTGATATGGTGATTTTACAATAGACCCTCGTTAACTTGAAACTGTTTACGCTGACCATCATATAGGTATTGACCTCAGTATCTTGTACTATATACATATATGCAAATTGCAAGCGCAAACATTAAAATTGTTGGTAAAGCGTGTTTGCGTTGACGAGGATCACTGTACCTCATAAAAGGCGGTACTTTATAACTTGCTTTTAAATGTCTTGTATAAAACCTTTACATATGCTTTAAGATTTGTAACTGGCTGCATTCATATCTTAAATCAAAATCACGATTTTAAGTATTTTTATTAGTTCATATGTAAACATTTAATCAGGTTTTAATAAAAAATCTGAATTTTAAAAATCGTGATTTTTGTGTGGATTGAATGAAAGCCATTGTCAAGCAAGGCATTGTGGCAAATTGTGTTGGTCTTTGGTAATTATAACGCTGCGACACTAATACATGGGACCAATTAAAGGAATATTTGATTCCAATATAGAAAATGTTATTCCTGACACAAATGCACAATGTCTAGTTATAAGTTTGTGAAAGGAATCACATTTTGTATATTTGATTATTCTAGATAAATTTCTGCTTCAAGTGGCAACTAATAATTAACGCATCTACTTTGATATGGTTTCATTGAATCTTGAAATAGCATCACAGCTCATAAGAGCCTCGTTGGGGCGTAGTAGTAACGACGCACCCGCCACCGGCGTTGTAATACGCGCACATTCTCTTCCCATCTTCTCGTTTAGCACGTCCGCCGCTAGGTGCGTTGGCGCTGCTGGGAGCGGCGTGGTTTCCCTGGTGGTGAGAGTGAGAAACGGAAGAGGCAGCTGCCTGCGCTAGGCGTCGCTGTTGCGACGCCGCGTAAATGTTGTATCCTGGTATGATGTGCACGCGAACTGCCGGAGCGGGAGCCGCCAAAGTATCTCCTTGGCCGGAAGTGGTCGTGTGGTACCGGTGATGACCGGAAGCGGATGTTAGATGACCGCTGGAGCACGAATCGGCACTGGCGGCGCAGACGAGGGAGGCGCTTGTGGCGCAGTCGTGTCTACTTCGCCGGGCGAAACTCACTGACGTTTTGCAGCAACAGTAGTGGAACAATTTGCGGTAAATTTTTCTATACATATATATTGACAAAAACACTTGTTAACACTTGAGGAGCTGTCTACCAAACGCGTCATCCCCTTCCCCAGAGGTTGTTAATTAGTAACGATTGACGTACCTAAAATGACGGTCACCAATGGCGTAGATGAAACCCTGGATGCAAGAGTTGCTTAGCGCTAACCACGCCAGGGCATCGAAAAGACTTCCAGAAATGGGGCTCACTGATCCGACAGCCAGAGCGATGCCAAGAGGGAGCCAAGAGGCGAGAAACGCAGCGAACACCGCGATGTTGGCCCTCAAACGCTCCACGTCCCTCGCGGACAATGCTCCGGCAGAAGGACTAGGTAAGGCCACCGCCACCAGAGGCGTGCTCGAAGATGGAGCGTTGTTGAGCCGACGCTGCTGCAGTGGTGGTGTTGATGGTGGTGGTAGTGGTTGGAGCGGAGGCACGTGGTCGTGACAGGTGCTCGAGGAACTGGAGGAACGCACCACCGCCAGGGTGCGTGCGTACGAGGCAAGGGCCAGAGCGATTGGCGCGCAGATGAGTAGCGAACCAGTGGTCAGCAAGAAGATAAGGTTGCCACGGAACGAGAGCTCGCAATAGTCCGGTCCCAGGTAGAGGAGGAACTGGCAGGCGACGCAGGCTGCGGGGGCAACCCACGTGAAGAGGAGGGCAGCGGTCAAGGAGCCCCAGTGGCCGAAGAGTGGACCGTGGGCCGGGGCAGCCGTGAAGCGAGCGTGGCTCTCCAGCGCCGTGAACATCAGGCTGAGTACGCTGACGTGACAGGAGAGCACTGCCGCAGCCCACCTGAAATTGCAGGCCCCCTTGTCCTCGGGCACACCGGCCAAGATGACGACTGCAGATGCCGGGATGGCAAGGGCGGAGATGAGGAGAGCGGCAAGAGCCAAGTTCACCACGAACACGTTGCCTGTCGCGGTGTTGGCTATCGTGATTAAAATTGCGGGGAATGCTCCTGTGTGGGGATGGGAGGTTGTGGAACGTATACCTCAGCGCAACTGAGTTGGCACTGTATGGTCCCGCCTCCATGACCCACTACGGGGTGAGAACGAGCTGTCAGAAGCTGGCGTAGTGGGTTGTGGAGGCGGGGATTTGTGTTTGCAGGTGTGCTGTGCTCTCCACTTTCCACTCTTATTACCTCGAATACACACATGGATGGTCCATATGGGACCTGTAGGATATTCGAGGTAATAAACATATAGCATGCGACCTAGCTTGATCATGCAAGAGTCCTTGGCCGCCATTACGCCAGTCAGCAACGTACCTCTGGTCTTGAGGCCAGTCTCGAGGAGCACAGCTGAGATTGCGAACACATTGCCCACGGTGCCTACCGTGGCCAGTGCGCAGAGAAGCATCAGCTTGAGGACCTGGTCGAAGTCGACAGGCTCAAGGGCTATGTTGGGAGGCGAGGTGCCCATTGCCATTTTTGACACCAGGAACGACGCGTTGGCCGACATGGCATCGCGTCTTGCAACGTAACAAGGGTGCTTCCGGTGTTTCCAATCGATCCTATCCTTTCAATTGCTATTGTTCGATGTGCGTGCGGGCGTGACGTCCTCTGTTCGCATACCCTGGCAGTAATAGAGACTTGGGCGTGGACCTTATTTCGCGTTTGATGAGGACGCCTCAACTTTGTGCCGTGGAGGAGACTGCACACCCAATGCGAGCTGACGATGGCGCCAGAGAAAGCTGTTGCCCTGGCAACCGCAGATGCATCAGGTGGAGAACTCTCCGTACGTAGTAAATAAACATCATCCAATCACCCCCGCGCGTACGCAATGGGTGAAACCCACGTTGGGACGAATTTTGACATTCTACGCCCGCTCCGCCTGCCGGCGGAACGTGGCAATTTTAATCGAATGTTTCAACAGGTCCTCGTTGAAAACTTTCATTTTCTTTTCCTGCAGCAGCGCGCGCATGCGTAGACATATTGCCTATTACAATTTAGGATGCGGTCAATGATGTCAGATAACAAACAACATTACACTCGTCGAATCGATTCTGCCATTTTAAGCGGCTCACACACATCGATCGTTTACGTATTATATCCGCAAGCACGCAGGCAATATAGTGACCATAATGTTTATTTCTTCAGCCACAATGTCCACAAGAAAACGGAAAAAGATTGCGCACTTCCAATGCCAGACGGCGCGCTGAACAAGTGCCGCCATCTGGTAGAGAAAGTGCGACTTATTAATCTTGTATTAATCTACATAATCAGCATTCTATATACACTAATTTGTATATTGTTGGTAGGATTCTATATCTAGATTATGCCCAACTGTATCCTCTCCAGGATAATGTCTTTGGCTTTTCTTCCAAGGCATCGTCTGCCTTAGATCGATCGTAACCATCGACCGATCCTTCTTCCGTTTGCGGTTCAATTTCTTGTAACAAGCTGCTGGATGGCAAGAACTTGATGGCGCTTTCAAGAGGAACTGCCTGCCATTGGTCAGCACCTACATGGGCTGAGCCTAACGGTCTTGGTTTGACTTGAACAGCTCCAACCGCTCGCAAAAGACATAAGGACTCGTGAGCTTGGAAACGAATCCAGACACCACATTGTTGCCATACCCAGGCTTCAATGCTCCTCTCTAGCAAAGATTCTGTCAGGGCACCTGCAAGTGTTCTCATGTTAGTTAAAAGTACTTTTGTGATAGTGTTGCGTAGCATATATTACCCTGCCGATGAGCATCCCCTGTAGATAGAGTTCTGTGTGCCAGAAGGAGTGCGTAAGTTAGGAGCGTTTCCTTGTGTGTTTCTGCTTTAGCTTTTTCCACTAGGACACTTAGAAGCCCTTGGTTGGAGGTGGAAGAACTAGAGTGTAGTGTCCGGTTGGCTTGTGACAGGTACCTGGATCTACTTGCATGGTAGAGACCCAGCAAAGAAGTTGCCGAAAGAGTAGCAGTCCCACATAGGATTCCAGCACCTGGAGTGACACAATAAAAGTTAGATACTGGTTTTATTGCACATTGAAATGAAGGTATAGGGTACCCCAAAGGAGTGTGGAGTCTCCTGCAAGGCCCGATATCAGTGCTGCAAATGCCCCAGCTGCTGCCACCAAAGAAGATGCGGAATACGCCGAATCAAGAATAGGACTCATGCGCAGTTCGCAGTTTGGAAGCAGGTACCCAAGTGATGTGCGTGGAACATCACGGTACGAATGGACCGTCAGGGTCATCGGTGTGGCCCTTCTTTGCCGGGTCGCAGTCACCACTCTCCGGTAGTACAAGGAACTTCGCGGGATCCACAAACGCCTCCAGCCAGTAGAGGAACTGGTAGTTTCTTCCAATCCTTGCACCCAAAGGCGGAGAACCCCGTACTTTGCTCGTTTCACCTCAACCTGCAGAGGACCATTTGTCCGGGGACCAATGACGTCGTTGAAGATATCATCGGGTAGTTCGTAGTAGTTGGCCTTTTCGAGGACCGCGGAGAGATCTTGAAGGAGAGAGAATTCCTTGTCCAGTCGGTCACGTAACAGCACTTTACGGTTGGTTTCGGTGTCCCGGTCAGCATCCAACGTATCGAACAGGGCTTGGATTCTCTCAGACGTTCCAGAGTATGTGTTGCTGACCACTACCCGAAGTAGCGAAGAGAAATTGGCCAGTTGGAGTTTCTCGCGTGGTGTTTGGAAGTCGGGCATGTTGGTTAGCCGCTGTAAGATCATGGGCAGTGTGGCCGGCACGAAACCCTCTCTAAATAGATGAGGACATTGAAATCAAAGTGTCAGTTACCATGTCCCATTGATTCGTTTTAGTTCTTGGCAAGAGTAATGAAACATGGTGGAACTGGAAGATTTCCAATAAATCACGCATTTCACGTGTTGGCATTGCGTGACATTGGGGTAGTCATTTTTTGCTGGAAACCAGATATTTTATATAGAATGGTAGGTTAATTAATTGACTGGCGTAATGGACGCCAACAAAGGAAATCCTCCATGGTTCTCACTGCCGATACCAGATGGCGCCACAAATGTTTTAATTGCGTTGATTAGAATGTATGTTAACATCTGCACGGAAAACAACAGGATGCTAATAAGTCTCCTTGTATCGGAAGTGATAAGAAATACAAACTGTCAACAGTTATGTATGATGACTCCCGATTCCCTTTGCATAGCGAAAATGATTACAAATGGGCAAGTTCTATGACACGAGTTGTAATAACAGTAATACGCACCTCCACCGCTGGGCGTCGCTGTCCCATTCGCACTTTTGTGTCGTTTTCCGTTCGAAACTAGCTTTCAATGCATTGTCTTCCGGGATGGAAAGGAACAATTTGGGTTTGGAGGTCGTTCGGACGTCGCTGAATAAACGAGCGTTGTTGGCGTTTCTAGCTGCAAATGTCTGCATAGACGAAACATCCGATGCATTAAAATGTGAACATAAACACATTGTTTTATAAGCTATCGTAATTTATGTTCGATTTACCGCACACCGAGTCGCTTTGCTCATGATGTAATAATACAAGGCGCCGTTTCCTGTCGCCATTTATCCTGGCAGCGAACACCAAGTTTCGATCTATTCTCGTACTCGTGCACAAGTAAATTTTGCTGAGTTAATCAGTCTTTTTACTTTTTTCCTTTGACGATGTAAAACATCGCCGTATACAATTTAAATACCGTAATGGCGACTTGCAGACATTTAATTCATGCATGCATATATGCACCCCACCTTAAAGGAGAACAGAAAGCATTTTCATGCCCTGCTTGAATCTTTCACTGTTTATTGATTGAATGTCAAGGAATCTA
>JAQIWR010001727.1:0-12858 GCA_034695945.1 Glomeris hexasticha
AATAACTTTTGTTTTTAAATTTTTAATCGATTTCTGCTTTAGCCAGTGTTATAAGGCACGCAATAACGACTGAAAAAGGCGATTATCAGGGTATGCTCCAAAACCATGTCAGTTCTCCTTTAAATCACCAGTAGGCCCTATATTTTATATATTACTGTATTTCTGTTAATTTATTAGACAACTTTATGCAAATGTGATCAACAACTAAATGGCACAGGTTGTCAAGTTATATATAACTTGACTTTTCTCCAGTTCCACTCAAATTGAAACAAATAAGCATGTAAACAACAATACAATTATACAACTGTGATCTGATTCACGTGTTCGGTTACATTTATATGGGGATAATTACAGATTAAATAATTTCATGAAAAGAAAATGTTTATCATAATGCAGCCAGCATCCATAATTTTCTTCTTTAAATTGCATCATTGTTTTAGACAAATTGTAGCACTATAAGCATTTCTAATAACATCTGTTCAATTCCATTCAACATATTTCAGGATACTAATTACATTATGCTCAAATATGGATTTACAAGGTGACATTGGAAATCCTTCAAAACAGACTTGTTTTCTACTGACAAACAAATAGAAGCTGTTGTATATACGTAGTTAACAAAACACTCCTACACAGAATAAGCCCATCACATCCTGGCAAAAAAATTTTAGGGGTACTTTTTTCAGCTGTGTCCCATTTCCCAACTCTGACAATCATTGGCATACTTATACTTTTTTTATAATTTTTCCACGCATGCTTGCATTCCATTTCCAGATTTTTCACAATGGTCTTGGAGGTAGTCTTCCAAATGTACTGTACTTGACGAGTTTTAAAGTTTTGCCTGCATAATATATTTTGAGTTTTAAGTATAATAAGTTATCAGAGCGAATTGTGTGAATTGCGTGTTTGCATGCAAAGCTTATCAATAGAATAAAAGGAAAAAACATGTCAGGCTCGTGCTACAGGTAACAACATTCGGTACATGGCCACATGCAGGCATGCACACTGTAGCATTGTAGCGAATAAGATGATCTGAAATGTTATATGACGTCACTGTGCTGTCATTGGTCACTTCATGTTTATCTCATACACTACTCTGCAGGTGATTTTGTGGGAGAGCTACTTTCAAAGATTTCAACAGTTGGTGACCAGCATCACTTCATTTTTGCTACTGGAGAAATCTTCCTTTTATACTAGCTGAAATTTTCACGGTAAGTCTAGTGTCATTACATTTATTAACAATATTTCATATAAAATGTAGGCCACATTTTTGCGTTTTTCGTAGCCTTCATTTATGCCAAGAACTTACTTTAATTTTATGAAAAAAATGGATTTTCAGAAATGTATATTTAATAAGAGATTTAAATTTAACGTTTCTGTCATACTATCTTTTTTCGAATAAATAAAATCCGGAAAAGTATTTTTATGTGAGCAGGATCATATTTACTGTGCATTAAAAGTATATTACAATATCCTGTTACAGCTTAAACAATTGAACAACAAGGGTTGATGAAACTTGTTCAGAGCTCAACAGGATAAGCATTTTATATCCAAGTAACACCGAAGTTATAAAGCAAAGCAGTTTCTAAAATTTGGAGTCCATACATAAAAAATAATTAAGATATAATGTTTTTATTGGAACGTCCTTGAATAAATACGAAGTCGTACAAAAATCGTCGTGGCAATTACAACGACGTGATTAAAATAAGAATTTGACAATGGATCAGTTGGTTGATATTAAATACGTGACATGACTTTGAACAGCCACATGCAATTCATTTTGCATTCTACACATTAAATTTTAATTTTTCACAAAGTAGATGCATATGCTTCAATCATTTAATAACAAAAAAACTGGTCCAAAAACTCAACCTAGCATCCCTTACAATTAGCTTTCCAACATTGCACTGTTGTACCAGCATCTTTGGTTTTGGAAAATAAATTCTAAATTCAAAACTGAAATTTTCAACACACCAGTAAGTTTACTTACTATTAAACGAGTTTATGTAATTAACCCACTTACATATACATTCGAATATTATGAGAAAAACGAATTTTTAGTCACAATTGAAAATTTAGATTTCGCAAACTGTAAATTATCTATCATCAATTATTTTGCTTGACCGCAATGATTTTATCGTATTATGCATGACATACCATACAAAACAAGCATTTGCATATTTAAAAGTGTGTTAATTTGCACATATATACTCCAGGTCGAAGCTAGTTTAAACTAGGACCTACAAAATGTGTATTTTCGATTTGATAATAAACTTCCAAAAACTACGTATACACGCTCCACATAAAAATGTAAATTTCAATCATATGTAATGTAATATTTTATAATGTAAATGAGTATCTAGTCTTTGCAATTGCGTTATGTAAACGGCTCTTTTTATAATAATCCAATGCTAAATAACAATAAAAATCTAGTTTCGGCGTCATCCAAAGAAAAAAAAACACCATTTTGTTGTCCTTCATAAATTCCATACATTCAGTTCTTTAACAGTATTTTTTTATGTGAAACAATGTCATTTAGATGACAAGATGGAATATTTTTCACAACTTATAACCCGAGCAGTTCATCCTAAAAATTGTCAATATATTTCCAACCCGTTAATTAGTTTTATAATTCAAATGAATGAGCATTTTACATTGACAAAATATATAGAACAGTTACACGATCTAATATCATAAGTTTTTGTTTGGACCAACAGGACCAACATAAAACAGCATTAACCTTGATATGACAAAATAATTTAATACATTACCGGTATGTTGTCTCTATAAAAAGTGGTCGACCAGCCTTTCAGTAATATTGTTACTTTTTAACTTTGATAACAGATGACGACACCACATTTTGGAATAACCGATTATGTGGTGTTTATCGGGATGCTGGCACTATCTGCAGGCATTGGAATTTACTATGCATTTGCTGGAGGTGGGCAAAAAACAGCTGGACAGTTCCTTATGGCCAGTCGTAGCATGGGTGTCATTCCAATATGCTTGTCATTGCTGGCAAGTTTCTTATCTGGCATCTCACTCATCGGAATTCCAGTGGAAGTATACCTTTTCGGATTCACCACATACCTAGCAATGATTGGACTGGTTTTCTCAATCACCGCAGCTACCATTTTCTATTTACCTGTGTTTTATAAATTGGAAGTGACCAGCGCATACGAGGTAATTTTTCACCAATATATGACCTTCAATTCAAGTTCGATAAAACGTCAAATTTAATTCTCATCATGCATGAACTCTACATATCATATTATCACAAGGAACCAATTACATATGGTACCTTGAATTTTGCACTCAAGTTCTGTATTTTTCATATCCAAAGAAATTTGTGTTGTGACAAACGCCCTAAAAGTCAACTAAAGATTTTGTGAGAAAATAGTGAACTTCTAATTGTGCATAATTAATTAACAGCATGGTACCTAATTAAGTGTCAAAACGTTTTGAATGCATTGCAATTTCCGGGTTTTGGAAAACTGGCTAGGCCATAGAGAGAGATTTGCGTAATTTTGTGACGACATTGTACATAAATGCATGTACATTTAAAATGTTTTCCTTTGAGGTAATGTCAAAAACGTGTCTTGGTTCATGCAGCTCTGTTAATAATGTATGCAGTCACATTGAAGTACACTATATTTTTACAAAGTATTTGAGTAAATTATGATTTTCTAAACCACTATGCTTAATATTGTATTGGCAATTACCACAATTACCACTTTATGGGTATCCTATACAAGTAGAACATCACAAATAATGCACTGGTGGCCAATGATATTTACATGGTAGACATCCATGACAAGCTTTTACCTAATTGAATTTCTGTGAAGAAGAATTACAACTGTAGGATGAGTAACCTTTCATACATCTCACGTGGCAGAAAATAATAATACTTGAAAATGCAGCATTTTCTTGATAGATATGCAGCACAGCCTTGAATTCTGCTTTACAAATTTGTGTGAAAATGTTTGTTAGATATTTTGTTTCAAATTTTTAATGATACGTCGACGTACACTTGGTGAAAATTAACATGCTTAAATCATTAATGAATATATTTTCGAAAATGCTGTAGTTGCAAGGTCAATTTTTGATCGCTGGAACAATTGCAAATTCACCTGTAAAGCCTCTGTCAATTCAGTCCAGACATACGATATGAAAAGATCAATTGTAATTAAAATGAAGAGCCGACAGGAATTATGCCATAAATCTAATAACAAAGTCCCGTTATTGTTCCTAACAAACCATGCTAGTGCGCGTTAGCTTTGAGTTAATTATTATAGAAGAAGACAAAGAAACTTTGTATAGATGTATTCCAGTTATATTCAGGCCAATAGAGATTTCTAAAAACAAGGTTATCGACACTTCTCAAAATAAACTTTCAATATACACGGACTATACCAGACTGGGATTACAGTAATAAAGACAGTGGGGATGTCCCTGAACTTCTAGTGCCAAGGAGCAATTTGCTGTTGGCTTTCCAGCCATACGGGGATCAAAAGCCTCTTCTCTGCAATGCCTGCAATGCACAATTGCATTTCATAAACCCCTTCTAATTTTACACTGGTTGTTTACTGTCTGGCTCTCGTTTGACATTTTTTAAGTCAACAAGTCTTAATAGCTCCATTCAAATTCGTATGGGGAAGAGATTTTTGATTTATACCAACGTGATAATAACACATTCGGAACACTACAATGCAACTGCTGAATTTAAATAGAAGTCGTGCTACTCAAAATTCGGCCAACCAGATACCAAACCCTCGCAACATACAATAAGGTTTTAGAGCTTTTCCGCATCGCCAATTTTTACCAGAGCGAATTTGGTATTTTCCTGTAGTAAATATGACACACTTTCTTTAAGGAAAAAGCTTTAATATGCCACCTTTGCTCTAACCCATTTCACCACGTGCTTCATTTTGACTTTGCATGGAATTTAAAAAATGATAATTAGAAAACAATTTGCAACACATGATGTTTATGCAATTGAACTTGTCAAAATTCCAAGGTACATAGTATACAATGCTTTTCAAAAAGTGCAAAGACTGTACACATAATATCTTTTTAGTACCTAGAAAGGCGATTTCACAGAGGCATTCGAATTGCTGCATGTGCAATTTTCATCTTCCAAATGGTAAGGAAATAGATAACCTACTTTACTATATTGTACAACAAATTTTCAAACATCCTTCATATTTTTTCACATATTTTTTTTAAAGGTGATGTACATGGCAATAGTAACATATGCTCCTGCATTAGCTTTGAGCCAAGGTTTGTATAGTGAACTATACAGGGTGAACCAAAAGTATTGCCTATTGCACAATAAAAAACGGTGGTAAACAAGAAACCATTTTATGATGTGATAATCTGAAAAATGAACTGATGCTCTACATACTTTCTAGTTTAAACTAGGTTTCTAAAATGTATGTCCTTGAAAATGCAACTCAAGGTCATTGTTCCTGCATGCCTACGCAGGCAGCCCACCTGTTGTGATTGCTTTCGTATATGGTCATATACCGCAACTGGCAATACTTTTGGTTCACTCTGTTTAGTTTGCAATGTGTTTTTAAATATTATTATAATGTATTTTACAAGTGTATGATTATTTTGTTCAGTGACTGGCCTTCATCGCTGGGGCTGCGTTGGTGCAATTGGAGGCGTCTGCATTTTCTATACAACAATTGTAAGAAGGAAATTATATTCACTTCGATAAACATTCATTATTGTGCAGGTAGGGTAAAAAATTAATTTTAATGAAAGTTAACCTGAGTCGATGAATTAAAAACATAATTAGCATTTTTCACAATTCTCTTAAATAGCTGCTTATTCATTTTATGACGTCACTGGCTTTGATCATCACTGAATTTTAAGATTAACTTGTGATGCTAACCTAAATGAAATATATTTAAAAATAAATATACAATACATACAAGGAAAATTAATCTGATGGCTTTCATTTCATGCAAAGCAGCTTTGCATACCCTGAAATAATGATATGATTGTACATTGTTTTTCAGCTGTTGAATTGTTATAGGATTAATTAATACGTGTTAGCATGTCAGGTGTATTGTTTCGTGCGATAATACTTTTTCTGCTATTTGACTTCATATCGAACTATAAGTACACCATTGCTAATGCAATTTAACTACGTCTAAAAATCTGAATTATGAACATCCTCAGGGTGGAATGAAAGCAGTGATGTGGACCGATGCAGCACAAATCTTGGTGCGTTTTAACTGAACATTACAGTGAATACAATGAACAGCAAAAGCCTTATGTTGAATATATGTTATTTAAGGTAATGTTTATATCAATGGTTGTGGTGGTCATCAAAGGCACAATCGATTTGGGTGGATTGAAATACCTTTGGGAAAAGAATATTGAGGGAGGTCGTTTACATCCACTAAGGTCAGAAATAATTGCAAATGTTTATAATTTAAATCATTAGTGATATTGTACTGCATTTATTCACATCTGATTATATGTTGCAATTTTAGTTTCAGCTTTGATCCAACCATTCGACATACAGCTTGGGGAGTTGTGTTGGGAGGATTTTTCACTTGGCTAGCAACTTATGGCACAAATCAAACTCAAGTGCAACGGTTTCTCACATCGCCATCACAAAGCAAGGCTAAACTGTAACAACTTGCTCAATTTTCCATTATCTTATAAATTATACACTGATAATTTCATTTATATACTATACAGAGCGGTGTTGCTCAACATTCCTGGGTTTGTCATGATGAGCACTGTTTGTTGCTTTTCTGGTCTGTTGCTGTACGCAAAATATTGGGCATGTGACCCAACTAAATCCGGACAAGTAGAGTCATCTGATCAGGTGCCGTAAAATTTCAATGTATGGTGGGTTACTGGAAGGCATGAAGGCATGATTGCAGTGAAATCTCATATGTAATTTCCAAAATAGATGGTTCCTATATTGGTGATGGAATTGTTGGGAAATACACCTGGGGTGCCTGGTCTTTTTGTTGCTGGTGTCTTTAGTGGATCATTAAGGTAATCTATGCAATGCAAGTTAAATACCCTACAAATGCTACTTATTATATACTAACATTATTTTTTAATATTCCAGCACATTATCATCAGGTTTGAATTCGCTAGCAGCAGTTACCTTAGAAGATCTCATCAAAACTACTATGATAAAACCTATTAGTGATGAAGCTGGTGGCAAAATCTCCAAAATTCTAGGTAATTAAGGCATATAACATAGAGATTATCTACATATGAACCAACTGTATTTAGCACATGTGATGAATAATTTCAGCTGTAGCCTACGGGGTCCTTTGTATCGCCATGGTGGCTGTGGCTGAAAGACTAGGAAATATAACTCAGGTAAAAAAACTGCAAGTTGGGACATTGGTTTCGAAATATTAATATGTATATTTGATTTCATATAACATTCAGGCAACACTGAGTGTGTTTGGAATAATAAGCGGTCCACTTTTGGGCCTTTTTACATTGGGAATGTTTTTCCCATGGGCCAACTCTGTGGTAAGACATGCAAATATGCAGTGCACTTGATATGGAGTTCTAAAAAGAACTGAATAATGAAAATTGTGGCATTTTTCTAGGGTGCAGCTGTTGGATTCGTTGTCAGTTTATCCTTTGTTACTTGGATAGGCATTGGTGCACAAATAGTCCAAGTCCCAAAACCCTTCCTAGGTACATCTATTGATGGTTGCCCAGCAAGCAACTTCTCCATGCCACAAATCATGAATGAAACCATTAGGTATTCAAATAGATATCCTGAATAAGTACATGTATAGTAAAACTTATTTTTCAATAGTTTTAGCAACCCAGAAGAAGTATTCTATTTGTACAGAATATCATACGTTTGGTACAGCGTCATCTCCTTCGTTGTTCTAATAGTCATTGGATTAATAATCAGCTTCATTACTGGTGTGGTAATAACTAATTTAGTTGGTTCCATAATGTAAATCTCTCTCAAAGAGAATATTAAAATGTGCAGGAAAGACAAATCCGGATGATTTGGATCCCGATTTGCTCAACTGCGTGGCACATAAATTTTTCATCAAACCACGACAGAAGTCTGAGAAAATCGCTTTGCCAGACATAACTGGATGGAAAAATGGGGTAAATCGTCATCATTGTACATTTCTGAAATAATATACCT
The DNA here is from genome assembly GCA_034695945.1 of Glomeris hexasticha. Lineage (NCBI taxonomy): Eukaryota > Metazoa > Arthropoda > Diplopoda > Glomerida > Glomeridae > Glomeris > Glomeris hexasticha. Next base: position 8,162 of record JAQIWR010001727.1, read on the forward strand.
ATATACAAAAATACTGTCTAAATTGAACATATGCGTTTTTAATTTTCAGACAAATCATATCATGGCCGTTTCAAATAGTACAAATAGCAGTGATAAGGAAACAGAGAAAATTGGTGCTGACAATCCTACTTTTGAAAACGATAATCATGTCACAAAGATTTGATTGAAAGTTGCATGTGATTTATATAAGCCATTTTATACGGTCTTGCACACCTCCTGTATATATATGTGCAAAATTCACGAATCAAGGTTGTTAGAATTGAATATGTATTTGGACACTATACACTGTCGAGTGTAATTTTGGGACTTGTAACGGTTTAATGTGAATTATAATATTGTCATACATATAAAATAATTCACATTTTCCGTCAATTTTTGACGGGTTACGGCTTGTATAATAATACTTTTGGAAAGAATACGTATGCAAACTTAAAAGCATCAATGCATTATTCATGACGAATTCATCTGTCTATATGTAATTGTAATCATTGTGGTATGATGGAGAAAGTAATAAACTTTGTAGTCGTTTGTAAAAAAAAAATATATGTCTACTGATCTTATTTTACAATACAAGAACATAACATGGAAATGTATAGGGCTTATTCACGTGACGTCACAAACCGCAGCGACGTTCTACAAGTTGCCAAAACGTTCGAATTTGCATAGACATTGCGCATTTTTGCGCCATTTCGACGGCAAAATCGCGTTAAATGCAGGCAAACTTGCAAATTTTGCGACCAAAGGCTTTCCTGCATTGTTAATCACACTTGGTGTAAATATGAGTTAAATCCGTTCCATATTTCTTTCAAAATAGCGAAAAATCGGACGAAATCGTCTGCTCCGAACACAAAAATTCGTGAATAATCGGTTCGAATCGGCGAATTTTGGCCTTGCAAGCAGACGATTTCGTCCGATTTTTCCCGATATCAAAAGGAATACGGTACTGTTTAACCCATATTTACACCAAGTGTGATTAACAATGCAGGAAAGCTTTTGGTCGTTAAATTGTTAAGTTTATTGGCCTTATACGCGATTTTGCCGTCGAAATGGCGAAAAAATTCGAATGTTTTGGTAACTTGTAGAATGTCGAACCTTCTCGTGAATAAGCCCTATACTCCTCTCACTTCCAGTCTCACTTGGCGGAAGAAGGACAAGCTGGTGTGATCCTTGGTTTATACAAGTATTTTCGCACAAAATTTGAAAGTGCAAGACGGAATTCACGGGGTTTCGCTTGCGATAGACGGCACATTTAAGGTAAGAAACCATTATTATCTCCATCCTGAGTTTCACGGTAAAATTTTATTCATCCGCGCGCGTCATGCGCAAGTTCACGTCACATTTCATTTTCGTAACTCATGGTATAATTGCTCATGGCACGACGTTCGTGGCCGCCATATATTTTTGTGGAGAAAGCTGGGTTGAAGTTTCACCCGCTTTTGATGTAGTTAAACGGATGTCAGTCCATGAAAAAGAAAGGGATGTCAACAAAACGATTGGTGAAAACCGTGTTTCAGTTGAAAAATCCCAAGTGAAATTACAATATTTGTCCATCCCTGTATCATTGCCTGTATAGGCTATTACTTGTGCCTGGAGAGCCAATGGATGGGTACCCTATTAGAATTCGGCTGAAAAATGATACGGCTATTTATTGATAGGAAAATTGAAAAGCAACCAATTTTTTCAGGTATGTATCATCGAATGTTTCAAAATATTATTATTAATATGCATTATAAGCATCACATATTTCCTCAAAGCCACATTTGCAGTTTCTTTGTTTCTGCCTGAAAAGGTTAATCTACATAGCATTTGATATTGCTTCTGTGCCATACACAACATTACGTTCATTAGGCATCACTCAGACGACTGTCATTGATGTGAAATGGGTCAGTGAAAGTAGTTGGTTATAAGTTTCTGCATTGTAAAGATTGTTCTGCATGAAAATTAAGGTAAAGTTTATGTTAACATTCTATTTTGGTTGAATATGCTTACAGGGAGGTTTGGATGCAACAAACGATTTGAGTTCTTACACTGTAAACTCTAACACGTGCACAGTAGAATGGATGATTATAATGAGTAGTTTTTGTTTTTAGACAATTGTGTTAAAAGATTTTATAATGTCAACAACTGTACAGGTTTGCAAAATTTGGGAAAGCCAATATTCTGCATGACATTTTAAAAGTATTTGGTAGTGATATTCCGATGCAACGCATAATGCAGTTTTTCTTGGGCGGAGAAGGAGCACCGCGTTGTTCATGAACCGTTTTGTGGGTTTTGGTGCAAGCTCAGGTCAATGTATGGCCAGGGTAAACAAACATTTATTTTACACGTTACTGAAAAAAGTGTTTGAAAATAGCTGGGTAGCTGTAGGGCGAATCCTCGCCCAGGGCTATATAAATTACAAATTTCTTCTAAACTTTGTGATGAACCCCGCCAACTTACTGATGGCATCGCTATTACAGCTGCTAATTATGAAAATACCAATGCCATTCTCTGCAAAATCTTCCACAGCTAACCCAGAAGTTTTGTGGGTCCTTGAGAATACATTAACATTTTCTCAAGAATTGTAAAAAACTAATGAAGTGTCAGCATTGGATAAAATAGCAAAATTTTCTAAAACATTACCCTACCCTCAACACATTTTCACTTGCTGTGAATGTCAAATTGTCAGATTACAACTGACATTGCACAAAAGTTGGAACAGGTGTGGTTCATTTATTAATTCTATAACAAGAATAAATATGGATGCATTCTATATTTTATGTTGCAGACAAGATCATCAAAGAAATCTTATGGTCACGAATACACATTATTTTAAAAAATGGAATGTCATCACAATACAGGCGGACAATCAACCAATAAAGATAAAATCAACATAAAAAATACATTTTGCCCTTCAACCATTGTCATTAAACTGAACAGGAAGAAGACATTGAGTGACCACAGCATTTGCATTGCTGTGATCAACTTCGTTCACAACCATCCCATCTATTGCGCTGATGCTCTTCGCTTCAGGAAGCCATCCCGTGAAGCAGAAGAGAAATTTCTGCAACTGTTTTCGAATGGTCATAGCCCTGCATCTGCAGTTCATGTGAATTATGTCGATATTGTGCTGTCAAATCCTGAAAATTATGATGAGATTGTGGCTGACAGGAGCCAAAATCCAGATCATCAGTGGGCTTCAAGAATTTTCACCAAAAAATTTAAGCAGGAATACACTAACCCTGATGGGATTGCATCATTGAGTTTTATTAAGCACACCTTTGCGCCAGCAGTTGAAAAAAATGGAGGATGCATATTAACAGAAATATTTGGAACCGAGGTATTGTTGAAGGACAGGGTTTATTGAAGTAGACTGTCCATAATTTGCAGTATGCGGTGGTGGTAACACCATTTTTTGCATACAGCCAATCAGAGTGAAGAAAAATTCAAATAAGCCATTTAAACATTTTGTAACCTAGGCAAAATAAAATTTTGCTAATACGGAAATTGTATGGAAAAGGGGAGAAATGCTACCAACTTTTGGTAATAACGCTTCCCCAACAATTGTGGTGTGTTTCCTTGTGAAAAATTCCAACGACTGAGAACTTCAAGCTTGAAGTTTCGAAGGTTAGCAGCTCAGTTCTAAGATATGTTAACATTTTGCAATTTCACTATTGACTGGATGCAATCATTAGGCGTAACCACAGCTGCATAAATTATGGACGGCAGTTTACCTTAAAGGAAAAATAGTGACACCAGTTCTTTTAGTTTGTGGTTGTTATCATAACTCCCCTGATGATGCGTGTGGTTCAAGAACAAAACTCTGGTGAAATTGTCCTCGTGGACTCCAGTGGAAACATGGACAAGGATGGCACAAGAGTATTTGTGTTTGTGACAGCCAGCTGTGTAGGTGGATTGCCTTTGGGAGTTCTTTTTACATCAGAAACGGAGCAAGTATTGCAGGTGGCCTTCAAATTATTTAATGTGAGTAAAAAAATAGATCCCAATTAAATTTGCTTCATAAGCACAATTATACACCTTGTATAAATTTCGTATTTGCAGCGTTGCCTCGCTAACACATCCTTTGGAGGTCGAGGGCCACATGGACCTGAAATTATTTTAACCGATGATTGTACTGCAGAAAGAAATGCACTGAGAAGTGTGTGGCCCAGAAGCACTCTTTTGCTTTGCATTTTCCATATTCTGCAGGTGATTATAAATTACTTTTATGAGTTTTTAATTGTAATTCATTGATTTGTAAATATTTCAGGCCCTTTGGAGGTGGTTATGGAATGCAAAACATGGGACCTTGCTAGAGCACAGACAGTTCTTGCTGCATTCAGGCAGCTTGTTTTTGTCAAATCTCAAGAGGAACTGGAAATTAAACTTGGATTATTAATTGCTCAAGAAACAGCATTGCTTTAGGTTAGGTTAGGTTTTTAACCTAAAAAATCGCATAATTTGGATAGGACTGCGGTCTTTTCCCAGACTGCGGTCTTTTACCGTAACATATACAGTATATATATATATGTTACGGTTCAAGTGAAGAATCGGTAATTGTGCACCTCAAGCGGTTGAGGTGCGTAATCGTGTACCGCTCGGTAATTGTATAAAATTGCCGCGGCGGTGATTCAAGCTCAAACGACGAATTACGCACTTGAACCACCGCCGCTGTCATTTTATACAATTACCGAGCGGTACGCGATTGTACACCTCAA
>JAQIWR010001728.1:0-12855 GCA_034695945.1 Glomeris hexasticha
GCCATCTATTGGTGGTGGGCGGAAAGTGGTAGTGGTCCATTTTACCCAGGGGGTCCATTTTAGGCACTTCTCCCCTAAATAACTATCACTTGAACAATGCTTTTTCCTAACCAAGGATTCTATACAAATACCCGGAAGACTGTTTAAACTTCTTGTATTATGAAAACGTTTTGTCTCCTTTGACAATACAATTCTATACAAACATCCAGCAGGATGTTTAAACCTGTTTCTACCAAAATAGTATGCCGAGTCTATCTGAATTAGCTTTAAATTATTTCGACTTAAATAACGTCATCAATATAGGTAACTGAGTGCATGCTAACAGTTCACAATATTTGAGTTCAAATCCTACAATGTTCCTTGATAACATCTTTCTGTTTTTTACAGCCGTTGTCTTATTTCAACAAAGGTTTTCACAAAACTTTGACATTCAGGTGCATGATGACAAATTAGCAGCAATTTATTGCACGGCTGCCATAATTTGCAAGTCCGGACATTGACTAATCTTCATTCTATCTCTATTTGGCATGACTGCGGAATTTTATCATTTAGTCGTGCTGTCTTGTATTTTTTCAGTTTTGCCATTTTCATACTAGATGTGATGAAAATGGGAAGCTGGTAAACTATTACTGTCATTGGCATATGCTCAATGAATTTGTTTCTATCATATTCTGCACATTTGGATGGGTTTCATCACTTTTTATCATATAAGTGTAAAACAAATATTACAATTAATACGTCAGAGTATGTAAGTCGCAACAGTAAGTATACTACAGTATTCCGGCAAAGTTGAGACTTGCCAAATAGGTGCAAATTTTGTCAGCATTTCAATGTTCATTTCCATCAATGCCATTTTTCTGCTATTTTAAGGTTGTCGAGCTCACTGTCACAATGTTATTTAAACAATTTTACACATGCCGAATTTGATTGACACAATGTATCAATAATCCCTAAAAAAAATGCTTCCAGTTACTTATATTTCAACCGAGAAATACATCATATTGCTTGTAAAAAAATATGACGTTTAGCAATTCATAATTCCCGAGACTTGATGCAACAAAGGAATATACAGTACAGCATAGCAACTCAACGTACATATATATAAAAACACTGATGAGTTATTTTAAGAAAACTGATAACCGGATGCCTGAAATATGACGCGATGAACATTGCTCGGTTTCAAGTAATTCATCAACCTGAAAGTTTCATTTTTTCCCCAGCTGAAGCATATTCACCGTTTACAACACGCTTATTACTTAGCACGTAAAGTGCATAAAAGGGGAGCACTGACAACGTCAAAACCTTGGATTTATGCTGACTTTCAAATACAAGAAAGTAGGCTATACTTCCCAACTAAAGCATTAGCTCTCGCCTCATTAATTAAAATAAGCACAACCATTAAAAATTTTTTAAAGTGCAACAAACGAATGCAAATTTTAATTCTGGCCAAAAAATGCTGCGAAATTTTACGATCCGTTTAATAGCCTTCTTCCGTTCTACAGTGATGACAGAAGTAACGAACAATGTCCTCGAAACACAGAGTACAACACCCTTTTATTAGTGTCTAAACTGGAAAGATGGCATGCAAATTAGTTTCCTAGTTTAACTATTCCAATTATTTTACATGGAGATAAGAAAGTCACGGATCGTTTTACTGCAATCACCAATTGCAATATAGTCAGCTAGCTGTGCTATTTAGTTTATAAAATCACAATTCTGTTAAGCTTATTCCTAACAATGTACACCATGTTATAAATATTGACAATATAAAATATGGCGACCTCATTTGTTGCGATCTATTTATCCATGCATGCATGCTGTGTCCAGTAGAACTTCACAGAATACACAGTACAGAAATAATTAAATACTAAACACCTGGTTTGGTAATTGATTGATGACCACATTTAAATGTTTACAATAAGCATATCGATCCTCCGAAACGTGATGTTCGTTACTTAGAAATTTCATTTCAGATTAATTAAATTTTAGTCAATCGATGATGAATCTTTTATGCAACGTAGAAAAGTGCATAACTTAAAGGCAGCATTTGCAATTGAGATTGTCTTCCTTTAAGAAGAAAAGAGGGTAACTCGGAGAAAAAAAGAAAGTTATTTTCGGCATTTATTGATTTGTCACCAGCATTAAAAGGTTAAACGTATGCCTTTCGTGTTCTCGCATAGTATCTATATTTTTTATTCAACTTTCTGCAATGAAACTCTGAGCAGAGGAAAGTAAATAGCATTCTCCCCTCTGCTTCTATTCAATATGACATTTTGAATTGCAGTGAAAATTGCTGAAATATCAGGAAAGTAGTAAACCAAGTTCACTCAACTCAGAAAGAGAGTGGCATCAAAATTGAAGAATTACGCAAACGAAATGTCTCAAATTGCTATGTGAAAATTCCCCTGGTGCTAACTGTGTATCATTCTTTTCCTATGAATATCTCTAAAATGCAAATGTCCACATGTACATTACGACAATAAACACAAAGACTTAAAATCGGGCTTTGGGGACTGATTGAAATCGTCAATATAACAAACGCTGTAAGCTTACCTGCATTAACCGCAGTATTAGTGATTGGGGATTTGACAAAATCCCTCACATGCAGTTTTGTCATTCAAGTATAAAGTTGCACATTATTTTAATATTGTTTCCTAATTTTGCATAGTAAATCGCATCGCGAGAGAAAATATCTGAAATGATCCGAAAACAAAATTAGAAACGCAACCCATTAATTACCACCACCTAAAATACATTAATTAAGGGGAAAATGAGTCACCAACACCCAAACCAAGCACTCAAACAGAAGTCTATTGTTCAAAGCCATTGTCTCAGTTATATTATGTTGTTTCCATAGCAACATAGTAACAAAAAATCTCCCCAATCGGCAATTTAGCAGGTTTGGGCTGGTAGTCATCAGTGACAGGAATGCGACTCTTCCATGCTCCGGATGAAATATATGTGGGATATATTGAACAAAATTGGGAACTAAAATGACAGATTTGACCTCAATATCAACAGTTAGCAGCAGACTCATATAATTCTTATAGCTCTTCATGAAGATGGAAGAAATATTTGTACCTATATATATAGTCGCTGAAGACATAAATATATAAAACTGCTTCCAAAAATGGTCGTTATAAATTGCGCACATCATTCAAGCTCTTTATTATTAGTCGCACATGCTCCAAACAGCACTTGGAAAATTAGAAATTGCAATTTCCTGTCGGACCGATACTACATAGAAAAGTATGAGCCTAATTATAACCTTCAGTGCAGTGTCTTCTGTGCTTCTCTGCTTGTAGAATAGTGTATAATACACATTGCAACAACAACAGTAATATATAGTTTTGTTCGTAGAATTATAATATATAAATACGATTTTGCATATATCTTAGTAGTTTGAATTTAGTAAGACAAGGATAAGGGCAATCGCAATAGGATAAATGGCATGCACTTAGCAACACTTGCCTTGTTATTAGCAGCTAGAAAGCGACTTACAAAATTTACAATGAAAACAGAAAAAGTAATAAGACTGAACGTTACATGTGAGACACTTAAAGGTATTAGTAGCTTGCACTTGAGTTTCTTTTCTAGGCGAAAGGTTACTTTATACTTTATACGTAATGCACGCAATTACATGCAACGAACCCAATGTACCTACCATAACCCCCTAGGGACCATCACGACACCAACGAGCTCTTCCCTGATGTAATTGCGTAGAGGCAACTGTTTTCGAGTGGCACTACACAATGCACTTTTTATTGTCTATTCCATTATTGCCAACTCTGCATTTTGTAGAATTCTAACATTTATAGACAATTTTTCATTATAGTCATATAATCGGTACACAATGAAAAATACAGTAAGTGGTTAAATTTAAATTGCCAGTCTTTGTCTTCGCAAATTTAAGATTGGATGTGGATTGTCAGAATACAGGTCATACATGAAATAAATTAGCAGGCCTGACTCTTTTTTTTTTAAATGGAATTATCTCGCATAAATTGCATTGCATATAGCAAAAACTCAGTCGATGCAGGCAGAAAATTGAATTATAAGGTTCGTGCCAAAATCATGCAGCCCCATTTTTGAAGAGAAAAAAAGGACGTTCATAATTTACATGAATACTGCTTAGATTGTGCACGAACATATTGGAAGACGAAGTGATGGTGACGCCAAACTATATCTTTGACATATACTGAATAGGAGAGGTGCAGACAGACTCAGATATAAATTCTTGTATGACAAGCATATAGTGAGCATTGTATAAAATTGTATAAAATTTCACATGTATTGCTACATGTGAAAAATAAAGTCCTCGATCATCATATATTGGAACACAAGTATTATTTTCGAAATGTAACATTAACTCGAACAATTTGCTAAAATATGCTAAAATAGACTAACGTGAAAATTTATCATAAAATAAAGCTTTCAATGCAGATGTCTCAAATTAATTCAAGCCTGTGTAATCAGGTAAGAATACAGCTGTCTTTGTCATTTTTAATATGAATCTTGAATTATATTTCACTGATGCATATGTAAAATGTAAAATGTTATAGGCTACAATATGGTTGCTGGAGAGCATCAACATACAGAACCATGTGACGCAATGCGTCTGTACAATGCGGCACTCACTCACTATACATATGTATACATATGCATAAAACACATAAACCATTACCGAAAGATGAAACGTGCTAAATGCCAGCAAGCACAGTATGGATCACTAGCACATTTGCCTGCCTGAAATGATGTACCTGGCAAATGAGGCGAAAATAACCGGATTGTGGATTTTGTCTGCTCTGTGTGGGGTTTATATCGCATTTTCAAGTGTACAGGTGCGGGTTGAACGTTGAAATTACATTTTCAGCCTCAAAGAACGTGTATCCATCCACGTGACCGACTTTCATTTCGGCATTTCAACAGTACAGAAAGAAAATTTCAGTACACAAGTGGTCTGGTATCGCAAAAGTCCACCATGACAGGCTGACGATAGAGAAAATAAAATAATAAAAAAAAATCGCCCATTTCATCCAGTAGCCTGCAAATTGTGTGAAAAAGAAACACATACAGTATCCTGATAATAGTTGCCATGGCAACATCGCATTCTCTTGAGCACGGTTTGTAAAATCATAAAACATTCATGGAAATTACAGTCAGAAATAAAGTGACTGCAAACATTGTTTTATTTGCATTTTGGAATATCCTTTGGCCGTGAAAATCGATATGGATGCACAGCAAGAAGGGCTTATTTAATCGTTTAAAATTCCCGTGGTTCAATTACTTTAGAGCACATCACAGTGCCCTAATGCTCAATGGAGCTTTGCAAACAAATTACATGCATGCAGTTGATTTTTACAGTCAACTAGCATGTAAGATAAATAGCCTTAAGGTATATCCCCTGCATTGTATACAGTCAGTTTCCTTTATTATATTCAATCAATTTTCATGATCCTCGCGAGCATCAAATTCCATTAGATATTCGAATTTTACACGGATAAAAATGCATTAACATGTTGACATGTTCAAATTGTGGAACCAATGAAAATCAATATTAACAGTTTAACACCTTCACCACTGGTTGACACATTATCTGGCGCCACTCCCCAATTGATCTCCAATGGCATATTGCTGGGCAGATCTATATAGGGAAGCTGGTGTGGCGCAGTGGTGACATCGACTGAACATATTTGAAATTTCAACAATTTATTTGCTATTTTCACTGAATTTCTATATTAATGTTAACATTATCAATTTTAATATATACTATAAATGGAATCAACATTTGTCTATTTCAACAAATGTAGTAAAACGCATTATTTGTCCAAAACTTTGCACTTCTCTTTATTTTTTCACGGATGAAATTATTCTCTTCCAGTTCATTACATCGATTGGTTCGCCAATAGAAAGACATTTAAAGATGATGCCAAGTGATGTAAATTTACGACAGCATTTGACAAGCTCATAAAAATTTGACATCACTTCTTTTATTTGCATGCTTGTCTTGAAACGAAGATTTTTCTGCACCAGGCTTGACAACAAAAAACTAAGAGGACGACGACGACATGCACGTGTTATTAATTTAGTTCTCCCTTGTCTCAAGATAAACGTGCAAGCCGGATGAAAAACTCGCAGGAAAAATCATCATGTATTCAGATCACGTCGAAGAAAACTGAAACGAAATATTTCGCCCGGATTGCCATCCCCAACAGTACATTATATCGAAAATCTTATTTCTATGCGAATGAAACAGATGAATAAAAGAAGCAATGTAATGTAAATTTTCTTCCATTATCAACAATACCGAATGCAGAAATTCGCACAACATCTTCAGGCTAAAGGGCTTCTTGGTTCAGTCAATTCTTGGATGAGACATTTATATACATATTTGATCATGTATATTTAAATACTACACCATAACAGTGTGCTATCTCATCGCATTGAGATGTAAAATACAAATTCCCTTACTAAATCTACTGGACTTGCCACTTATCTACATGCATTTGATATTCCTTGACCTTTCTCAGACTTCCAAATATACCTTTGAAACTCTTCTTAAAACTTTTTCCTGGTATTGCTTATTTCTGTCAAGTTTCCTGACCTATTCATGATTTCTTTACAATCTGGCCTTTAATTTGATTTAATTACTTTAGTTCGACACAAGCAATCCTGACGATGACAGATAAGATGCAAAACTTTTGCTCGAGATTTTACAAATATGAGGATATGAATGTGATGAGAAAGTAAATGATTGACACTGAATATAAGAAAAGCATGGAGGCCGTGGATCGATCGATTGGCGCCAAAAGACGTCTATAGAAATGGCGTATCTGGGCCAATATGGCGCTCAGACAATAGCAGAAAAAGCAGTCACTTTCAGTCACTTTCTGAAATAAACCATGTCATCAGAATTTATTTATCGCCCTTGTCGTTTTATACAATACCATATGCTGTATAGGCTTTTTACAAACAATTTATTAAAAAAGGTTATGCGTAAAGAAATGCCTGCTTGGGCGATGTTTAACATTGCAACTCGCACAAAATGAATGAATATTATTAGTTGATTGTAAGGGAAAGAAACGAAAAGGGAGTTGTCTATCAAAAATTCACTAAATAATGATCAAACTTCATTTATACATGAAAATTAATATTCGGAGTAGGCCTACATGAATAATAATGTCTTTCCAAACAATATTGTGTATGTATTGCATGAAGGTTTGTTTTTCATGTTTATAATCATATAGTGCTACCCTCAGGTGATACACAGCGGCATACACAGCTACGCAAATAGATATTATACAACCAAAACATAACATCACTAATTGTAAGGTTCTTCAAAATCCAATGGCACTCAAAATAATTAAGGATTGGTCCTTCTTTAAATCCAAATTGCCTATGATGGCAAAATATCCTCGCCCTACTCCTACATATACGTTACAGCTACTGATACAAAATAGCACACTGCACATTAAAAGCAATATTTGCCATCTCTCTCACCCACTTTTCAAAGTCATTTCGTAAATACTTCAATCTCATTCGCCTTCCATCAAATGATAAATCCTATGTTGCATGGGCTTCATATACATAATAACACTTTTCTCTAGTACTATATTCATACAGCCAACATTAAGGAAGCACTTTTCTTTTTATCTTCAATGCATTTCTTGGTGCTTGAAACGGATCGTGCTTCACCCAAATGATTTTGCACATCTATCACAAGATACTCGAATTACTCCATTTGCATTGAATCACTTTCTGCGAAAATTGTAAACCAGATTTACTTTATTGCCTCACCCTGAACGTCTTATAGTTTGCCAAAGAAGCAATTGCCAATAGGCATACAACGACCAACGGGACGATAAAAAATCCCAATAAGGGCATAAATCCTGATTGCAAGCCACTACAGTCCCCTGAGAACAAAATTGGGCAATTGGTGAAAAAACCAATTGCTTTCAGTATACAACCACCGAGACATCTTGGTGAAATTTGACAAAGTGAGCAGAACCTAACAGGAATCACTTAATTAATCAATAGCGACTTTGTAATTACCATGAGGAAAATTAATTTACATTTATGCACCCTTTTAGTGATCCATTTGCTAATGAACTTTGGAATTCGAGAATGACAGATTTCCAGTTGCCTATGCAACCATGACAACTAGGCAATTTATTTTTAAATACACTGCAGTTTTGTACCACAGATAGGTATAGGCTGTTTAAATTTGTATATATTGGTATCAGCCAGCATTAGCTTAACCGCGTCATCAACTTTTCAATCCCGCTAGACGAACTACATAAACTGTCATTAATCAAAGCGATGGAAATAGGTTCACAATATAAAAAGCTTAGATGCTAGATTATTCATATCAAAGTATCAGCAAACGTTTACAAATTGAACCGCGAGATTTCCCAATATTAGTGCGCATGTTAGCAGAAGCTACCCCTTTCGCTTCACTGCCGCGCTTCGGAGCACTGCGCGAAAGCAATTTGATAAAGTCATTGCCACAAAAGGAACTTAAATTAAATTACGCCGGCTTCGTCTGTGTACTTTCACCAAGCAACCGATGCTGAGAAACGATTGCTACCCAAATCCTGACCACTCCTAAATTCAAATTCAACCGCGATATTAATCGTGAAACTTGCAACTATTACTGGATATATGCTTGCAACATATTTTCATAACAAATGCTACCTGAACACTGCAAAAATATCCACACATGCTCGCTTTCATGCATGTTGACGTCATTATTCAGACAATTTTAGCTCTTAAAAAAGCTTTCAAATGGCAATTTCCATGCTGATATACAATACAGAAAAATTGAATGAATTATAGAGGTTTTTTGCGACTGCATAAATTACACGCATTAAAAACTCGACGATGTATGCCCTAAAGCAAACAAAATGCATCACAGTTGAGTGCTCGATTCAAAATGTCAACATTCAGTCAAACAAGCTTTTAACCAAATATTCACTTGCATACAAAGACTATATAATTGCCACGAAAAATATAAAAGCACGAAACTTTTAATCTGCCTCGCAGTCCGTTTGATGAATGCGATGAATGGCCAAAATTAGGACAACAGCCTCCAATTTAATGCTACATATGCGGAAAATAAGGAATTGGTTATTTATACTTACATAACAAGATAATTAGCATCAATTCATCGTTATAATGAACAGGTTTTGTTCAATTTTGCGCAGAAAACCATTTTCGCTTGCAATTCGGAAAATCTAATTAGATATTGTGCACGGCTCAAGATTGTCGCTTTCACTAAATATCATCTATTGTTGTTAAGTTGCCCCATGTTACATAGATCCATTCCAGGTCACTGTTATTCGCGCAGAGATCGATACAATTACAGGAACATTGGAAATCAACTTGTATAAAATATGTTTTGGTGAAATAGTCGCGTATATAGTCTGATTTGCTGTAACATAATTTAAATAACGGTTGTCATGCAATGAAATAGAGCGGTGGGGAACGAGTTTGTTGAAGATAGGTCATTTTAGATTTACCAACAATGCACACTTACGCAGCCATTGTCTCCTTTAGGCCATGCTCATTAGCAGAATATTACTTGGAAACGCATATTCGTCACCGCATGAGGTCACTTTATCTTTGTATATAGCGAGCAGATAAAAGCCACCCGGCATGCACTTGCAGTGCAGATTGCTCCGCAATTAGAATAATTAACGAAAGCACAAAGCCTCACCATTCAAAAATACCGCATGACAAACGCCGACAAAAGCTGCAAAGTATACAGATTGTCATTTGCAAAGTGTTTCACACAAACCAAGAGAATCAATACACGCAAAGTTTGCATCCTCGAATTTACGTCATGAATCCAAATCTCCATGACATTTGTATAGCCTATATTTAGTAATTCTTCCGAAAATAGACTGATTATTATGGACATTGGTACAAATGCTTAGAGCATGTTTACCTATATTTTGGCTATTTCAGTTGGTTCTAAAAATATTCCCATCCAGACATATATAGGGGCAAGGACACAATATACCTAACCAGGACTGGGCACTTCCAGCCAAATCTAACGGAAAATGATGTCCGCCACGTGATGGAGGGAGCACAAGCTATCTCTCCCATGCTAAAAAGTGAACGCAGATTTTGACCGCTGGGCGACTGCGGTAGAGGCTAGCTCCGCCCACTTTGTAGCTAATGCATATGGCGGCGTTGTTTGCTGCGCTTGATTCGATTTTTCAACCAAAAACGTATACAGCTCATCGTTTCAACCATCATTTACAGTGATTCTGGGACTGTTTGGCTCTGTATAGGGTAAGTATTACATAGGATCAATATAGGAGCGGTTTAGGTTTGAAATTAAGAGGGAAATAAATCGCAAATGCAAACATGTAGTGAGCTACTAAAATTCGAAAATTCGAAAATTTTCAAAAACGTTCGAAAATCATTTCAAGCATTGAATTTCGTATTCAGCATTCTGAAATTCATTATTTGGTCAACATTTCACGTTTATGAAGCATGATATCAATCTATATGCTCCTGGTCTGGTAATTTTCATGTGAAAATGTCAAGTTAGGCTTATCACACCCCCTACAAACGTGCTTGCCTGCACAGGAATAGCAGACGACAATGTAGCTCACCGCTAGCCTCCAAGCAGGAAACAGAAATAAAAACTGCATTCACTTTTTCGTTCTTATGCTCCCTCCATATTCTACTCTATTTTTACCTCCTTGATCTGTACCACCAGCACACAGACATTGAATCTCACATCGCTCCCACAAAAGGCGCTCTGCGATTCTCTGTGGACAACCTCTGTGTGTCATTTTGTGGCACATAGAGATTGCACATGACGACCACCAATAGCAATAGCAACCAGGAGGTGTGCAAATGAGCTTAGTGCGAATAATTTCATTAGTGGGTATACCGGTTCCTTCTTGTAAGCCACGCCTATGTCAACTGTGATTGGTTAACACTTTTGATGGCTTTATGTGCAATAAATTTACATAGAAGTTGGACACAGAGGTGGGACAGAAGGGTTACGCACAGAGGTTGGACACAGAAGTTGCACCATGGAGATTTTTGTATGCGTGACCTCTATCAACAACGTCTGTGTATAAATTTTCTCGCACACAGAGACATTATAGCTGGCTGCCAATCGCAATTGAAGTAGGCGTGGCTTGGGTGCAGCTTGCATTTCTTGGGTGTTATGCCAAAATTTGCCAAGTGACTTGTTGAAATAATATGATATCGTTTTCCTGTATAGGAAAAACTGCGGAAAAATCTATACAACTGCTGTTTTGTGTCTTTTCCTATATAACTAAAGGCTAAGAACACCGGATGTGACAAAACGCAACTTGGCCAGGAATCCTTTCATTGAAGCGCCGTAACTGAACCCAAGGTTTACTCGAACTTTGCTGCATGACGTCACTGGATACCCAAGGTAATTACGGTCAAGGTTCGGTTGCTTCGCTCCACAGGTTTTCCAATTACTGGGAACCCCAAGTGCGTGCAAGCTCCCTCCGCTGGCCCACGTCCCAGTGAAACTAGCCTCGATCTACCTATCCCCCTGCTAGAAAGGGGCCACTACCACCAAGTCGTACACTTTTTAAACATTCAATGAACTACCTGATATATACCAACTGAACTACCAACTGGTGGTAGTGGCCCCCTTTCTAGCAGGGGGATAGGTACCAGGGGTATAGCAGGGGTCTAGCAGGGGTATAGGCTAGTTTCACTGGTTATGGGCCAACGAGGGAGCTTGCACTGTAAAAGTCGTAATGTTTTGAGCTGCTTTATTTTCACGCCCCTTTGACCTTTGATCACCCAGTAAACATGAAATATCCTTCGATTTTGAAATTTAAAATCTGAAAAAATACCCTGACACTTCTTCTTTAACTCATATTTGAAAGCTTTCGGGGTCCGTTATCCATTAAATAAATTATTCGTACAGTGCTAAAACCGGTTCCAGCTTCACTAAATCCACTTATTGTAATACATTCAAACCTTTTTATAACGAATTCTTTTTAAGAGAATGAAATTCCGGCTTTCCCAGTGCCTTTTATGTGTAGCATACAATAAGTTCCCATTGCATGCAAATTACAGCAATTCGTTTCAAATTCAAATATATAGTATAACATTGAAATACAATTTGACCTCATTATGTGAACAGGAGTTTCAGTAAAATTAGTGCAATTGGCGGGAATTCACATTTCTCATGTCAAAACGTCATTACAGCTGTTCAACACATTCAATGCAAATAAAAACAGCTGCAGCTCGCAATGAATGGTTAAAGTTTTGGATGAATCAAGATGGCTCGCGTTATTAATGACCGTACAAGATACGGTTTGAAAAATTCAAACGTCAATTAAAATCCGCTCTATCAACGCCATCGCAATTTGCCGAAACAGGCTATTAGTAATATTTATCCGTGTGGAACTGCAAGGTGTGACTAATTAATTAATTCCATAGCGCTGCATAATATGTACTGGAACTAAAGGGCATGATGCGCTTGCAGAATTCAGTCCCATGCTGGACAATGGTCAGCTATAATTCAGTACTAGTTGCAACAAATGTCATACATATCGTCGTTAGCTCAAATACACATCCATTGCGCAACATGCTAAACGCCAGCCAGCTTTGACCCCGTTCTTCCTGCAAACTGCATTCGATTGCCAGTAATATTTGGAGGGAAATATTAATTTTCGTTATTATCCATTAAGGTGAATTGCAGCCGACACCACGTGACAGTATAAATCATGAGTGGTTGGTGATCCAATTTCAACGTTAATAAAACTTCACCCGCATGGTAACTAAATTTATCTAATTTAGAAGTTAATTCCATAAATTGCCTTCCCCCTTCCCCACCCACCCACC
>JAQIWR010001729.1:0-12840 GCA_034695945.1 Glomeris hexasticha
CTACGCCACTCCATGAAATTATCGACGATCGGCCTCATTGGCTAGCGCGCGGTTCTCCACAGGACATTATGACGCCAACGCTGTGTCATCGCACGGCTAAGATGCCAGCGCCGTGACATTGCACATCTATGACACCACGGCGTCACATCTTTAACTAGTCGTAACTTTTTTTACCAATTTTGATAAAACTTTCGTTAGCGTCAATGTTTTTTTGGCATTGTATCAATAAACGGGGAACTTTCAGGGTACGTTCTAAAACCATGTCAGTTCTCCTTTAACATCTGCCAGCTATGACTGATTTTTACTATCTAGGTATGTATAACAAAATCTGGGAACTACTTTTCCTCTAGCGTAGGTAGGGCTACATGCTCGCATGGAAACCGATTTTCGGAAACCTTAGACAATGTATGTATAGCATATATAGCTGAGATTCGGCTTAATCTGAATGGGTGATGGAAATTCGTAGAAGTGGCACGATGATTATATCCGTGTTTTATGTTTGCGGCCATGGGGCTCAAGTGCGACATTGTGGCCACTTGGAGTCGCTCACTAAAAATCCCTCCTTCAATTCCAACGGATTTTTCATGGGTGGTCAACTTCTACTATATACTATATATACGTCGTAAGATTCTTCTGCGACTTGGAGGAAAAGGAGAAGGAGGTAAGAGGGGGTGATGCAAATCGATAGATCGGCGTTATTTATATGTGTCTTATCGCTGGCAAAGCCAACTTTTATATTCGTCCATACATGTGGAGGAACCGAAGCACGAAGGTGGACACAAGTGGGAGGGCACCTTTGGCACCACGTGGTCATTTTAGGAGCAACACAGGACCGTTAAAGATTACGACGATAGGTGGCGTGGCAGTCGAATAGGTCTTTAAGTTTTGAAGGAAAGGGGATAGGGGGAATGGGGGAAGGTTGTGTGCCCTTTTTAGTGGGTCGTAGTGGAGTGTCCCAAAAGGACGATGCTCCTATGATTGATGACAATGGAGGAAAAAGGAGCAACTGTGTGTTGTTGTTGTTGGTGGTTGGTTGGTGTGATTCTGGCAACACGTCCTAGTCATCGTCCGTCTTTTATAGATTGCTTTTATTGTTGGCCATAGATAGCACGTTAGGAGCCCTAATGACTTCCACTTACACACGCATCTCATTTGCTCCAACTTTATGTGTACGATGTGGTGCGCATGACACGCAACCTGGAATTGGCAACACGGTGCCTTAACGCAGTGCCTTAACGTGCGTATTGGCGACACTAAGGTGACGCACACCTAACATGAACACATTTTTTTGGGGGGTGGGGGTAATTTTGTTTTTTGTTATCAACTTAATTTTGTATCAGAAGGCGATGGAAAGAGAGCGAAATTGGTGGATGGGACAATGAGCGACGGGCGGCACGCCCTCTCCCGGGGGCTGCACCAAGCTTGCACACAAGTCACAGCTCCTCCATGTTGCTCATAAATGGGGGAATTTGTGTGACAGGGAGCACCACCGACCTTTGTTATCTTGTAAAAGCACAAGGGAAGGGCATTTTGTTTCTCTCCTTTCATTTGTCAGCCGCAACTAAAGAGGGGGTCGTGCCCAAATTACGTCATAACCCTGTTACAATGCAATCTCTCACCTGCATTACATACAATAACTAGATCCTGTTACTTGTGTCTAACCTCTAGTTAAAATAATCACAAACACGATACATCCTCTTACGATTCCTGATCCTAGACTTTTAAACTCTACATTACATTTCTCCCACATTTAATACATCCTTAATTAAACCTCTAATTTTTCTTATTTGTAATTATATTTCTTTCGGCTACGTGACTACAGCCATATTTTAGTCGAGTTGCACCCAAAATTGCACTATACACTATTTGAAGAAAGCGCCCTCTAGTGCCAGAAAGCAAACTCCCAGCTGGCAAATAATTTTTTTTAGGTGCATGCACGGGTGCAATAAGCTCTCCTCCATATTGTTTACATTGTAATAAATGAATCCCCCCCCGAAAGCATTATGTAAAAATTCACATGATAGTGATTGCACCTGGCGCCACCAGAGGGCGTAGCACGCGCTGCGCATGCGCATTCCGAACGGGCAAATCGCTCGATGGGAGAGAAAACGAAACGCCATGCTGGTGCTATACCATAATTTCTCACCTGAAACGAGACTTTTTACGACTACACGAATCAATTAAAGCCACGTGTCCAAACACAGGGGCAATATAACGCTAAAATCCTCCATATGTGGCCATACATGAGGGAATAAATAAAAAATTAACGTGTAATAAATAATAAATAAGACAGAGTATATGCAGTGGTGAATAGTGGTTTTATAGTAGGCACCGATCCGCATCTCCGTCGGGACCGGTCCACTTTTCTCGGGGAAGTGCGAAGCGAATACGAGGGATGGGCAACAACGAGCAGCATCTCATTCGGGACCGGTCCACTTTACCCGGGGATGTACGAGGGAGGAAGGGATGGGCAGAAACATCTGGTCGGAGTCTCAGAACGAGTTCATCTCGCAGTGGGTTCGCACGCATTCGTGCTCGCGTCTGTATTTTTGTGCTCGTGCAAGTGTGAGTGGACTATAATAGTGGACCATGGTCGTTTGGTGAAAGTGTTGCCATGCTGAAACACGTGCAAGTGTCTCCGTACTCGTCGTGCCGAAGTAGGGCAGGCAGTAGGGGCAGCAGAAGTAGGGCCGACACCGTCAGTTTGAGCAGTAGTGCCAGTTTCGGCAGTGAAGCCCTTTCCAGTCTATCGTCCAGCACGTCCAGCCTCCAGGACCCTGTCCTCAAGCCCCATACTGTAAGACCACCTATACTATCTGTATTTTTACAGTTTATAAAGCCTATTGAGAGAGCACAGTGGTACTGGGAACTTTATTGAACTAAACATTGGGCCCATTGATTACATATTGCGTATATAAAGGACCCTTTTACTGTAAACTGGTCAACTTTATTGTCAGTTTCAAAAGTTTTAAACTTTAGCTGCAAGCACTCGATGTACGTTGTTTGATTTATATACTTGAAAATTTACTTTTGCATCAACTATTTGGACATTTAGACATTATTAGTTGACTGTAAGAGAAGTTCAATAATTTTATAAGCTTTAAAGCTAGAAGGTAGATTGACTGTAATAAAAGTTCAATGTAAGTAATGTAAGTAATTACAATGGCCAACTTTAAAAGTATAGAAACAGCTGTAAATATTAAAGGAATTATTCAGTATTGGTTGACTGTAAAGGAAGTCCGGTAACATACTCTTAAATTATGTAAAAATAATACATTTTATTACACCCACCCAAACGGAAATTAAATACATAACGAAAAAGTTGACTGATGTGGTAAAAATTAAAAGTATGATTTCGAACTCTGCACACTCTTCACACCAGGTGGCGCTCCGAAAAAGCGCTGTTCATTTCTACCACTGTGTATAATAACATGCAGTCGGGTTACATATTATAGTATATACGCAGCGAAACATTTTTATTTTGATTTATATAGGTAACGACCATGTTATAAAAATGATGTTACTTATTAATTTACAAGGGAGCATCCATAAATTATGTAACAAATCTGTGTGTAAAAAAAAACTATGTATTTATCGGTCGAACAGTTTCATGGTGGTAACTGTGAGAATGATAAAGTTGTGGTGTCGTTTTAGTGATGTTGTGGGAAAGTAATGCAGTGATGGATAAGAGAGTGGGAACAAGTGGGTTGTGGGAACGGCGGCCATCTTGTTACTAAATGTTTCAAATGTGATGATGACCGATGATGTTGGCTGCCTTTTTTCTCTCTAATAATTTCAATGGTTAGGGGGGAGGGGGAGGGGGACAAGTGAGGCAAAAAGCTCCCCGCATCGCCATCTATATCACATTTCCCTAAACAGATGATGATGCTCATCAAGTTAATGATTATGTTGGCACGCGTTGGTCCAAAAATATGTCAATGTCGCCAGGGTTCATCTACTTCAGTACTACTTACTACTACTATACAGTGTACTGTACAAAGTTTCACAGCCCATTTCCATTGTTTTTTAAACTGTTTTCATTGGTTTTGAGCACATAAACAGCTTTTTGGCCGGCCGGGGTCAAATGCAACAGTGTTGTGCAGGAAAACACTCGTTTGTCAGGTTTGGAAACTTTTATTTTTTTGGAAAACAGCTTTTAACCGATAAAAAATAATCTTATCTTATCTAAGGGGCTGTTCAAACATTATGTCAATATTATGTATGGAAATAGACAGTTGTAAATTTGAATTAAATAAAATTCAGGGATTGTATTTAATAACAATGATGAGAACCTCTATTTAGTAAGATTATCAACAATTTAACTGACAACTAATGTCATTTGGCTATAAATAATGACATGTTTGTGCAAATATTAAGGAAAAAGTAACAAATTAATAAAATAAATATTGGAAATTTATAACTAATTATTCTAATGAAAATATTTATATAAAGCTAATAATCCTAATAATTAATGTCTTTATCTGTTTATTAAGCAAGGCGTTTCATTATATGTAATTTGGTTTATAACTAGTAATAGTATAGTACATAATAAAGAAACTAAACATTGGAGATTATGAAAGGGAAAACAATAATTTCAAAATTTACATGTACAAAATTACATGAATTAACTTTAATGGTACAAATTTTAATTACAAACATCAAACACAATTAGTTAATAATCCCAATATTGTTTTTATATTTTTATCTATTTACTAAAACAATGTCAACTACAATATATGTTAGCGAGTATTTATTAAATTGTTAATTCCAAATTTGTTGCAATGCATACAAAAGTGGAAAACTTTTATCTTATCTCAACGTAATTTACGAAATCTCCCACATTTACAATATTCTAAAACCTACCAACTGTGTTTTGGTTACCCACAATGCCAACAAAATTAATGAACAAGTGAGAGAGAGAGTTTTAGGTTTGTTGCCCTTATTTTTTCCAGTTTGGAAACCAGAGTTTCAGCTCTGTCACATGACCACAAAATGGCCGACTGTACATGGCAAGCTGTATAGTTTGTGGGAGCAGCCTCTATATAAAACATAAAACCCCCTGAAACAACCCCTGGAAAACCCCTGCAGGAAACGGAGAATAGGTGCTGTGTATGTGTTTCCAGAAGCAGAAGCTCCACCAGGTGGCGTCCAGATGCAACGTGTTTAAAACTAAGGACCCCTCCTTAAGGCGGCGTATCCCATCATGCTCCTTTCATCCCTCGCATGTGGGTGGTGTCAGCCCTATTCCACCCTTTAAGTAGTGTGCCACCAATGTGCCACAAAGCCCTTCGCTTTTTTTCTACCACCAAATGTCAAAAGATGGTGGTGTAGGAGGTTGTCTAAGAGGAGGAGTTGTGGCACGAGCCACCAGGGGGACAAACACCCCAGTTGCACATTTTTTCCCCTTATTTTTTGTTTGTTGCAGGGGGGAGGTGGGGGGGGGGGGGGTGGAGCCAAGGGTGAGAAGTTACATGTATAGATATTCCTTTTGATAACACATGCTAACCATAAATCCTCTTTTTAACTTTTCTTATCAGTTATCTTGGAACAAGTCCTTGCAAAAATATCACAACCTGCGAGAGCCGGAATTGTAAAGTACCTAACCTATTATTTTTCCTGCTTTGGTAGGTTTTCGTCTATATGCAAGATAAGCTAATACAGTAAAACTTGTCTATATGGTGGAATTTTATGGGACTGGAAAAACTCTCCACCATAGAGACTATTGGTTTTCCAGGACAGAGAGGTTTATAAAGAATACATATCATGCAGTCTATGCACAGACCATGGTCTCAAGTAAAGTAAACTTTCCAACATAGACGGGTTTCCACCATATAGACAGGTTTCACTGTAGTATTAAACAATATTCTCCACATATTTCCAGCCTTTGAGGGTTTGCCACTAAAAGGTTCCACCTGTCACAGGTTTATTTTGCCACTAGCATTTCGTATACTATACAGTGAAACATTTGCATGGTGGAATCTCAAGGGACCGGAAAAACGTTTCCAGCATAGAGAGGTTTTTTAAAAACATTTACCATGCTGAAAATGGTCCAAAAAAGGTCCAAGTTTCCATCATAGACAGGTTTCCACCATAGAGGTTTTACTGTAATTCCAATCATCACCCCATATTGCATTTGTTCTGTAAGCTTCCCCGCAATGATATTTAAATACCTAAGCAAAGTCTTTGACCTTGACCTTGACATCCTATATGCCTATACTTTTAGTATTTCCAAAACATAATTACAATGATAGATTTACGTTTCCTTTCAACTTCTGAGTGCACTTTACTCCGTAGATTTCCAGATAACTTCCACACTTTTCTTCCCAAAGTCCAAAAACGCCCCCCAAAAAAGGGTCGTTTATTATTTTTTCATGGCTCCAAAACGAGGAAAAAAATGGCCGACACTTGGACCGAAAATAGTGTTTAGGGTGATTTTTCACACATGGTGATATATTTTATAAAGTATTTTTAGTTAGTATATATTCGAGGCTCGTTTGGAATGTTCCATTTAAATAATCATTCCAGGATCTGATATACTATTTTTGGGGAATTTTTCCAACTGCGTATTGCGCAACACTGCATACTATACAATTCCGCATTTTAAAATCTGAACTTCCTTGAAACGGGAATGTAAGAAAGAAATATATGTCACCCACGCAATTTTGGTGTCCAAAAAAGGAGTTGGAGTAGTCGTGTCCACTTGATGGCGTCACAACCCTGATTTCCACGGCCACCAGGCGGCGCTCTCAAAGGTTACATGCACATGTGTGGGAGTGACACACAGTGGCATTGATCACCCAAACAACATTTCCTATTTCGTCAAGTTTCCAATGTAAATCCATGCAATCATAATAAATCCCCTAAATGCGAGTGTTATTACAAAAGACAGCAGTCAAAACACAACTTCCGGTTGAGTTCCCTTAAGTAAACATGGCGCTAAAAGCCTTCCAAAATGGCCGCTCAAAATAGGCGTGTTTGCATAATTAGACAAGAGCAGTTTGGACACACTTCGCAAATATTGTGCCAACAAATATTATAAACTGAAAATAGTAAATCCATGTTATTTATTCTCTGTATGGACGCCATTTTTCGAACGTTTTTTTTTTTTCTCCAGCCAATGACAGGCCACTGAAATTGCTCTATTTTTGAAACAAACATGTTTTGAATTCAGACATAGTTTGGTTTTCAAAACCAGCTTTTATACACAATTCTGCTATATACATACAAATTATTAAACTTTTCCGAGTTCAGAAATTCTGTTTTAACATTATTTACATACATATGGCGCCAATGGTGGCAATTTTTGGAACTACTAATGGGTATATTATATATATGAAAAGTTTTTCCTTTATTTTTTAGCTATGTAAGATATGCTAGATCGTAAAATACATTGTAACCTGTCTATGGTGGAACCTCAAGGTATAGAGGATAAACTTGTAAACTTTGCACCATAGACAAGTTTTCCAGCACAGACAGGTATTTTAAAATTAACCATAAATCAAGCTGTCAATGGGCCAAAAAATGTTGCAAAATTTTTCCAACATAAAAAGGTATCCCACAATTGATAGTTTCCACAATAGACAGGTATTATAGTAATTCAAAAAAACGAGTTACTCAACAAACTTCCTCACTTTACTGTTCCTTATTATAAGCCTAAAAATAAATAGTGTAAATGTGAAATCCGTTTATAGTAACTGGAGTTTGATATAAATTTCCTGGATAAGTGATTTTTGTTTTTAAATAATGTCACCATGACAAATAATTCTGAGAATTTTTGAGAAATACATATATAAGGAAGATGTAATGTATATTGACAAAAAAATGAAAATCACGAACATATATAGGTCTTCCTAAGTTTCAACAACAACAACTTACAAGGTTTCATCAATTTGGAAACATGGTTTGTTTGGTTGGTTTTTATAATTCGGCCTTGCCAAGGACGTTGCCATCCCACCTGGTTATGTGATATCCATGTGATCACAAACATGAAACCTCATTTCCCAGAAACAAAAAACTGGAAATTGTTGACAGGTTCAGGTATACGATTTCACAGCAGACATTGTGTTCCAGGTAATATTGATATGAAAACTACGCAGAATTATATCATCACCTCAATTAAGCTCAATAAAAACTCCACCTTATTGCAAATTTTCAACGGTATATATTCTTTGAATTCCGTCTGCATATTTATCATATCACATATATACGTAATTTCAAACTAAACATGAACCGTATTTTCCACGAATATATAGTGACAGTTTGTTTCAGCAAACGCGTGGCCTTCATCGTCCACCCGAATTTTAATGTAAAGCCACTCCTTCGTAAATAACAACTATTAAATAATTCACATTTTTTAAGTCAATAATCGATATTAGTTTACTGTAAGTTATAGCTGCACCCTCATTAAAATGACCGTTTCAAAAAATTTCAAATGTTAATTCACTTATAAAAACCATAATAATATATGACTTATATTATTTGAGTAGGCCTATAACGTCATAATGTAATCATTCAAGTAAGTAAATTTCGTTTACAAATTTAGTTTAGATGCAAGTTTACCCCATATATTGTAGATATTTTAATTTATTTTCTCAAATTAAAGAAATTAAGTGCAGACAACTTTAGAATTTTTGACAAAAAAAGAAATAATAAATAAACCTATTACAATTAACTACTGTATAATTTACAACAACGTTAAATTAATTTTTATAATCTATATTATAGTATATAGGTCCTATATTTATAGGATAATGTAATCCACTATGTATCTTCTGTATAATTGGCCCCACCTTCAACTAGCAGTTCAACAACTGCATAATTTATTAGTATATTCAACCAGGATTTTAACTAACACACTTTCCCACTTAAAATTTTCCCCAAATCCTGGAAGACATGATGTAATCATTTCTTCTTGTTTTCTCTCCATTTAGGGGGCTTTATTTAATGTGTTTGGTTGGGTGTGGACAGGTGTTGGGGTTCAAAGTTGATGTTGTCCAGAAGCAAACAGGCCCATCGTAAAATGTACACTAAAGTAGTTAGGGGCGTGGCCTGTCAACGCCACGTGGCTTTTAGGCCCACTATATGAAAACTTCCTCTTCTTTCCCTCTAATTTACAAACTTTTCCATCAGACTCCAGTTGGATGGACTTTATTTAAAATCCTGCACACGTTTCGTGCATGTTATACAGTACATTTATCCCACTATATGTACACACAACAGTAGCATTTTTGTGAAAGTTGTATGTTTTAAATTTCTCACGATTTTTTTATTCATGCAACAAAAAAATTTAAAAAACCCGTATAGGCATAATAATCTAATGTAAAAATACATTTGCATTCAAGCATTTACTGCCAACCATTGTTTGGTGTCTATCTTCATATTAAGGACGTTACCCTTCGTGGTTTTTCAATGCTTTTGTATTATTATAGCTGAAACAAGCGATTTGTAGTAAAAAGTGCATTCATTTTTGGACAGACAACACCCTTTTTTGAAAACATTAAATCTGTACTGAATATAAAACTTTATAAAATAATTTCCCTTTTTTGTTCATTCAACAAATACTTTATTGTACCTACTACTAGGTATAAAGACCTGTACAATGACACAAAAAGGTTCAAATTTGCCCCACATTCATAGGTAACATTCTAATGTAATACATTGGAAAAACAAAATGAATATATATAGGCCTAATTTGACTACTCTGTACTATTTATTATTTATTCACTCACATAAATGAAACTTCCGGAAAATTCAAGTAAGTTTGAAAAATGAATGCAACTTTTCTCACACAATATGATGGTGTGAAAAGTTCCGAATTTTCCCACCAGGTGCGACTTTTGAGTGTGGGAACCGTTTTCTGTCCCCCATTCTACATTTGTCTCCTTCAATTGTGTATATACTGTATATATTTTGATAATGTGTATTATATTTTAGGTGGGATATAGTATATGAGTATATGAAGTACAATAATTGCAATCATGTGGCTGGTGGTGGAAAGAAAAATTTCCTGGATATTGTCCTGGAAACTGGTCATGCATGATGTATCCATGCATACACATTTCCTCTTTTTCCATCAGACCATGTCAATTTCTGCCAGAATGTTTTCATTACCATTATAATAAGACTATGTGAATACTACTTATGGTTGTGTACTGTATTTTAATAGTCCTCAATATTAATCGTATCAATTAATAATTCATTTCCCTCATGTGTAAAACAAAAGCAATATGGCCGCCATGACATGGGACAATTCCATTTGTTTTTGTATAGAAACTAAACTTTTTTAAGGGACAAAAACCCTAATTTGTCACTGGATACGGTTCCGGTTTTGATTTTAAATGAATAATCACCCAAGCTTAAAGTAGTATAGTAAAATAAAAAGAGGAAACTGTCAGCTCTAATAATATTATCAATTCACTACAACTTTTTTAATAATAAGCCTACACTATCTCAGGGTTGTAACATTTGAAATGTGAAATTTCCCATGACTTTCTAAATATCGATACCATTTTTTTAAAAAAAAATTATAGTATTTTTCGTAATACTTTTTAATTACTGTATAAATATATTCAAATACATAGGCCTACTATTATTAAATGTTGCATAAAATTCAATCACTTTCAACTTATTTATTCTAGATTTTTAATGAATTTACCAAATTCCCATTCTTATAAACAATATCAACACTTTATTTACTAGTTACAGTAAAATATGTCTATGGTGGAAACTGTCTATGCTGGAAAATGTGACTTTTTTTTTGTGAAAACCTCTGAATGCTGGAAAAACCCGGCTATATGGTGGACATTTTATCCGGTCCCATAAGATTCCACCATAGACAGGTTTTACTGTATTTTAGATTTAATTTTACTATAAATTAACTGCGCAACACATTGTAATGATTTTACACAGTGAAACCTGTCTATGGTGGAATCTCAAGCGACATGAAAAAACTTCCAGCATAAAAATGGTCCACAAAAAAACTCAAATTTTCTACTTTATATACAGGTTTCCAAATATTTACTCTATCTCACTGAAATATTACAATGAAATTCCCTGATTTCCATGATTTCCCATGCAATTCAAAATATTTTCTCGGGTTTTTGTTTCTCTGCCACAGCATTGCATTAAATTTGAGGCACTATGAATGTTTGAATTTTTCGTATTGTCAAATGAAATATGGCATTGTGCGAAATTTGGAGAGTCGGTTGGTCGGAGCGCCTTTCCATCATCTATTCCTATTGTTTGGCCACGTGAATTCCTGGTGCTCACCTGCTGGAAAGTAATTACCTACTTCCTGTCCCTTCTCAGTCATGTGACTGACCACCTCATCCGGCCTGGCCATGTGTTTTTTCAACTCATTTACACATTGCATTTACACCAACACTGACCTTCAGTCAAGTGCATCGAAATCCTACAAAAAATATCGATATTAATCGATTCCACGTGTCCCCCCCCCTTCCCCCACCCCTCCCCACCCATAAGTGTCAAATCTCAAAACTAAATGGTAAATTTTCCCATGGTTTTAAATTTTTCACCCCTCTTGCTACTGAAACCATGCATGCTGAAACGTAATAACCCTTTGAAAGAAGAGCTTTTATTGGCAGCCACCATGTGGCGCAGTTGTCGCCGGACGTCAAACATGGCGTCGTCAGCCATGTTTATGGCTTTCAGAAAATGACTGCATGTTGTCACCACATTGCTAAGCAAATTCCACAACCAACTCGTGTCATTTATCACCTTAAAAGTTTCCCACATATTCAAATTGTCACGATTTCTTTATATTTATATAAACAACAAACAAAGATGGCGGATTTTATTTGTATATTTCAATCGAATAATTGAGGATTATGAACGAGGATGTTTGAAGTTTATAGGGAGGGAAGTAATCATAAGGATATGTGGGTCAATAACACCGTCATATTACGAGATGGACATGATGAAGAGGGGGGATGGAGAAAAAAACAAAAAAAAACAAAATGGCGGCCGGCACCTAGTTGTAGGAAAAGGGCGCCCTCTACTTCCTGTCGTTACAACGGCTATTAATTGGCAAATAGACAACAAAAAATATGAAAATAGCAGGAAGTGGGGGTTCGTGACGCCCTCCTATAAACGAATATGAAGAGTAGAGGCATAGAACAAGAAAAAAAGTCCCGTAAACAAAAGGGGTCATCTATAAATTAAGTTGCAAGGTTGGGGGGTCATCCATAAATTACGTTACAAGGTCGGGCTCATTCGGTATTTTTTTAATTCAATTACAAGTACTTTATTTTACCTGGTAAAATTAAAATGACATTATGCGAGTGTGGTTTCCCTTACAATCAATAAAGTGATGCAATAGTATTAGTTTTCTTTAATTTATAACAAACTCTGCATTAAGTTTTCATTTACATTTAACGTTAATTACCTGACTGCTTAAAATCACTATGAATTGCAAATGTTACAAAAGTCCCCTTTTAATGTGTTTATGAGTTAAAAATAAAACCCGAATTGTTAATTAGGTATTTGCAATTTTTTATAGGAATAAATTGCAATTTAATGTAACTCAATTTGGTAAAAATGTTTTTCGAGGCTGTAGGACTTTCACAATGTGCAAACAAAATAGGCCTTACTTTTGTGCAAGTATATTTGTGGCAGAAACCATGCAGAAACCATATACCAGTAGCTGAATACAGCCATTGTGTATTATTGTGTCACAAAAACGAGCAAATGGCCGTGTTTACTCGCAAAATCACCAAAACGGAACCATTTCTGTACGTATTATTTTGGAAGTGCCTTGCATCCCGGCCACGGTAACTGCGCACAATCCCGGCTGACGCTGCCATTGGACGGTTTTATCACGTG
>JAQIWR010001730.1:0-12840 GCA_034695945.1 Glomeris hexasticha
CGGGTAGCGTCCCAAACTGCCCCCGGGTGCCATTTTGCGTTTCGAGACCCATAACTGACGTTCCTTGGGGAGTACGGGCGCATTCTTGGTGGCAAATTGTAGCTTACAGTTCAGTATTTCAGATGTACATAGTGAATAATTAATCATATATTCTTTTTGAATCGCTTTAGGTGTGAACAGATGAAAGTCGGAAACTACTTTGACATGCGGAAAACACGTTCGTCTTTTCTGCATGGAATGTTATGCAGCGATATGTACGAAACTTTAACTGTTTATTCCTTAGGTCGATAGCTCACACCAATTGCAATTTCGCGATTTTTGAAAGTTTAGTTTTCGTTCTAGGTTGCTTGTTGCGCACTGCCCCTTGTACCAATCGTCCCCGCTCTCCCCTACATGTGAATGGTGGCGCGACTTTTGCGTGCAAGGCTGAAGAGCGCCGACAAATGCGCACACTATAACAATGAATACTAGTTGCAAATAAACTGGTTATATATTGCAATAAACATATCGAATAATAAATAAATAAGTAGTAAATACTAAGTTATAGTGTACAAACCTCATAAATAACAACATTTTCATCATGCAATTGTGTATTGCAATTAAAAAGCAGTAATAACAGAATGTTTTGGTGAATTATAATATTCCATTATAAATATACTTATATACTCGGTTGCAGCTATCTATTCCGATTTCCACCCCAATGCCCTGAGGGCAAGATTAATCGACCTCCTTTGATCCCATTGTGTCCCTAATTGGCTAATTGCAGCATTTTAAGTGCTGTCCTGTAACTATCCAATTAGGGACACAATGGGAACAAAGGAGGCCGATTAATCTTGCCCTCAAGGCATTGGGATGGAAATCGGAATAGATAGCTGCAACCGAGTATTTATCTATTGCATGATATAACCAGTTTATGTGCAACTAGTATTGTTATAATTGAGTTGTGCACGCATTTGTCGGTGCGCTTCAGCCTTGCGCGCAAAAGTTAGGGTACCATATTATGGTTATGTACAGGAATAGTCCTTGAAATTGGACTGTTCTGGTAGTGCCATTAACAATAACATTGATCTGCAATGTCAAGGACATTAAATTTCTACCTTTGAAACCGTGGCAGATAGGTCCATCAAATAAATTAGAATGTTGCACAGCATGATGAAATAAAGTTGGAGCTTTATTGCAGGCATATACCCTCTGGACAGATGCAGCAAGGTGACATGCACTATTCCCATAGGCTATTGCAAAGGTCTATCATACACCACCACGAGACGTCGATGATCTGAGGCATTGAATACTCCAAGCTATCCAAGAGATCATGCCGGGGGAATATGCCAAAATACGAAGTTCTCTGATAACCAAGTGCACAATACTGTCTTGCATCTGACGGAGGGCACATCGAACACTTCTTGCATTGAATTCATTTTTCCGTTCTGTTTAGTATTTGTACAGCATTATCACATACAGTACTACTATAGTAATGACGTAAATGTTTCTTCCTCTTTGAGGAGTTGCTGATGCAGATGTGTACAATAGTCATAACATATGAAAAATATCTCGATTTCAGAGTGGCACATGCGGTTCACAGTGGACCTTGGAAGTATGGTTTGCAGTAGTCTACATGGGAATAGTGCATGTCACCTTGCTGCATCTGTCCAACTTTTACTTGTGCTATCTTTATTTCATCATACTGTGCAATATCCTTATTCATTTTATGGACCTATCTGTCATGGTTTCAAAGGTCAAGGATATTTTTAATGACACACCAGAACAGTCCAAGGTCAAGGACTATTCCTGTACATAACCATAATACACATGTACTGCACAGAATGTGAGATATTGAGCAGGTCAGTGTTAGATGACTCACCGTGTATAATTCAAAAATCAGCCAACTGATTTTGCATGGGGACAGATAGCAGTTTTAGCACCAATCAGTTTACCAAATATAGTTTAAGGTGAACAGAACAAGTTTTGTAAGGTATGCTGAAATTCGGTTTGTAAGTAGTTATTGTGTCCCTTATAACGCTGGTGAAAGCAGAATTCGATTACAAATTGAAACCGAAAAGTTATGAGCGTTTTACCTTGGGTTTTACCGAACCGAGCGCCAGTTCGAAAGCAAGCTGCTTGCGAACGGCTTGCGGCTTGGGCATGACGCGCTCACCGTACGCTTCATATCGCAGCCGTTTGAAAGAGAGCTTTCGAATGGGCGCCTCGTAAGGCGCCTGGTTTGGTAAAATCCAAGGTAAAACGTTCATAACTTTTCAGTTTCAATTTGTAATCGATTTCTGCTTTCACCAGTGTTATAAGGAACACAATACCTACTTATAAACTGAATTTCAAGGTACCTTACAAAACTTGTTCTGTTCACCTTTAACTATTGTTTAACAGGCCCTACCCTGAAATTAACGCCTTAATGTAACATTTGGCAATGTAGCTAACTCCGGGTTTATCTAGGATCAAATATTGTTTGTCGAAGAGGGTGTAACCTCCAACTCCATCCATATTCCCTTTTCCTATCATGGGACATTGTGGTCCATTTTTGTACATTGAAAATGCAGAATCAAAATGCTAGATAATGTAACATGTAAACTATACATACGAGTTTTATTGCAATTTCGCTTTTATTTCATTTTGGGATGAACATCTATTCAGAAAAGTGAATGCATTTAAGTAGCATAGGGTGCAAAATGACTCAGAAAGTTTGTATTAAGGTGCATTATGGTTAATAATATATAATCTGGTTTGAATATTTATAGCAAATGTATATTGTCATATCACTTTATTAGTGCTCAGTTTTGTTCGATTTTCCCAAAATGGAAAGACAGTGAATTAGGCGCCGTGAATAATCCCCTTATCGCTTCAATAAAACTTTAATTGACATATTTACCTATTTTCTCTGAAAACAATATGACGGTGCTGTACGTAATACAAAATATACATCGGCCTATAATTAGAACTTTCGAATTCCGCTTAATATTATTGCACCATGCAACCAAATCCTTGCACCAACGCAACTTAGTGAAAACCTGGAGTGTAAAATGTACAAATTTCCCTTGATGCTATTTAGTTGCATGGATTTGCACAACATATAGGAGTGGCTCATGTTATCAAGTTGAAACTTAATTCCCTGTCAGGAAAAAATGTCTACTTTATTGAATAGCTGCGGAAAGTTCTCACATAATGAAATGCAGATTATTGTGTAGCTGTAATTACGTAAATTACTAAAGCCACGTCCTTTTGTGGATTTTTCAAAGAATTTAATCATTTTGACTTGCTCGATTCAATGAATGACGAATTCTACATGCAAACTGCCACCCCTGGGTTTCTTGTTTCGCCTCGTTCCACTCCTCCTCCCACCTTGCTCCTCAATTTCTTATATAGAGCTCTCTCATTTTGGTCTTTCCTCGAGACAATTTGCAAACGCTCGACAACTAAATCTGGAGCAACTCTAATAGCATCCCTGCGGTGCCGGAAGATTGTCGTGCATGGGCTTTTAGCCTGACTTGGACGTCGACGATTATTACCCAGCCTGTGCAGCTTGGGTGTGTGAAAAATGAGATTGCTGAAGGCAAGAGAGTTTTTGCTGTCGAGCACTTTCCCACCATCTATCTATATATTCCTTGCACATGGAGCAAGTCTGGTTACATGACGACACTGACTGTCTCTTTCGCCATCTCACCTTTCCCGAAATTCAGATCTTCAATTCAGGTTTTTTGCGTGTTTCTGTCTGACAGCTCAAACTTTTTATGCTTTAGGGCTATCATGGTTATCATGTTACCGTATGGAGTGCAGTGTATAGTTGTATTGCAGTGTTCGTTTTCCATCATGCATGCGTCGTGATAATTACTCGTGATTGAAGTGCTTCCATGAAAGGGTCGCTTTTGTTGTCAGGCTTCACCGCGAGACTCGTACCGACAATGAACGCTTATTTAATTCGCTCCGTGAGATATCTACACACTAGGTGAACAAATTTGGCAAGGAGTTTTTTCTCTCCTGCCATTATAAATTAAGGAAAATTCCATTATCTTACTTGTTCGGTTATTTTTTAGAAATTTCCAAAACATTATTGTATCTTGATATTCGCTCGTTCAGTTGGAATTTAGTCACATTGGGGAAATACATCATGGAAATTTGGATACAAATCTCCGAGAATGCAGAAATGCACCTGGAGCGGTAAATAAATATTAATTTACATTGAATCATGGAAAATTTCCACTCTCGCTCTCTCTTTCTCTCTCTCTCTCTGTATACAAAAAGCTGAATACTTGCAAGTAGGCCCACTCTGGGAGTGTGTAATTTAGCAATATCGACCGCACTTCCATGTCTGACGGTGCGTGAACGACACACAAATGAACGATGTAAACTTGATAGAGTTGTCGAGATACGAGAAAAACTGCAATACAGAATTTATTACAACTTGTAAAAGATTTGCTGCGGTTTCGATTACAGTTTTTACGTATTATAAGTCGGGTTATGTTCAAAATCCTGTATGGAGTGGTTCGATCCATATTGCATATTTAGTAAACTCATGCACACATAGAATACAATAAATCTTCTAATAAATAATGCTTTTTCATAAATATATCAAATGATGTAAATTGTTTTAATGGTAGGCCTAAGCATAATTAACTTCTATAATATATTTTAGTAATGGATTTGTGACAAATTGAACCTGGTTGGCACTTCAAAAACATATATTGATAAGGTTATGTTATTTGTATAAAGCTTCTTACATGACCAATTAACTGTATATATCTATGAACCGGCCTATACTAAAAACAGCATTCCTAATTGTATAGTGCATAAAATCCTTTATTTCATTAATATTTTCGATTAATCGTTAGGTTAGTTATGTAGATTAAGAATGATGGTTGAAAACTATACAGTTCATGTGCTTAATAAGAGTTAGGGTGTTAGACTTAATAATATTGCAATTGTGCATAATATGGCAATAAGGCCCAGAAATTGGCAAATACGAAAAACTCCTTTTCGAATAAATCCCATTGCAACAAAAGTGTGCATGATAATGTTGAACATACGCAAAGTCATATGCGGTATCTTATACAGTATATAGTTATACCAATGATATAACTCCTTACCCCCCCCCCCCATCTCCCCAACCTCCGGATGTCGAATACAAATGTGTAGTCTACTTTTTTTGCTGTTTTACGAACAGTGTAAAACGAGATTTTTACTGCACTCTGCAAATATGAGATCAGTGCCAAAGCTTTGTAAATGCCATGATGAAGATAAAACATTGCAAAAATATTATCGTGTAAAATGCTAAAATGATGAAGTTCTAGACAATATATTTATTTGCACCTGCTCAGTTATTTATTTTGCCCTCATTTCAGATTACCGGATATTGTATAAAAACAAAAAAGTATTCTGAGCTTTGTGCCAACAATTTCCTTTTTTCTCTGCCATGTATTATCCTGATATGGAAAATATTTTTACAACTCTTCATTTTTACAAATTTATATATGAGAATATACTGCCTTATGATAGTGCTGTTTATAAAAATTAAAATGTTTATTGTAAGTCCCTGTTAATAATTTTAATGTAATGTATGTTGATGAGAACCGATAAAATGTTTGACATGGGAAAATTATGTGATGGGAGTTAACATTTCCCGATACGGTTATCAGTGAAGGGCCATTATATGAAATAATTAGGGAATGGACGTTGACTGCAAGGAGAAGTTGACGAATTCGAGTTGAATGTAGGAAAAACTGGACAGCAAGTGGGACCAATGAAATAAAATGTCCTATTTTCGTACTAACAGTAACTCGAATAATGAAGTACGCACTACGTCTGACCGTCCCTTTATCCCACTGACTTTGGACACATGGTGTCATCAATTTATTACCGTTGCCGTCATCACCTTGAGCAAATATGGACGTTTCTAACAAAGATTAACCTCGTAACTCTGCCGCAATCGCACCTATAGCAGTGCACGCGGTCTCCATGGCAACGAGAGATGCTCCCATCCGAGCGAGCGGCCAAATCAATAAAAAGGGCCGCATATTAACGAGCCTTCGTGCTGTGGTATTGCCGGGGGAGGCTGTCAGCCAATGCCACCGTACCCACCGTATACCCCAGCACCAAGACCTTAGTCGTACCACTCGTCCCCTTTTCCTTGATTTACAAGTTGAGACCAAGCAGAGTCGCGTGGACCTGCGAGCAGTCTGGCGCGCATCTCATTGCGCAGCTGCCACTGGTACCAACCACCACTGCCGACGACCCTGTATCAGCAGACAGTTATTGCAAAGCTTTCGCAGCACTCGGTCACGTTTCCCTTGTTCAACCACTTCGATGATCAGCAGTGCTACCTTCCACTCTAACTACCTAGTACCTATCTACTCGCACATGTTCATTGCACTGGCCACCATGGTCACCCTGGTCACCAGGACGCTCGTTGCCCGCACATCGTGAGTAACGATTCGTTTTTATCGCTTTATTGTGCGTGCAGTAAAGTAGTATGTGGTCGTTTTTGCTGTTATTCTAAGTGGTCGCATTGCCAGTATGGTGATGGCCACAAATTATATGAGACAAGTGCCAGTTTTGAGTCTCCAGAATAATCTGAATTTCGTTAATCAACTAAAATCAATAGTGTTAGTAAAGTTAACATTTGATACTCCGTTTGGCAATGTAGGTTCAGACGTGTGTAAATGCCAATGAATGTGGTATACACAATTAAAGTGCGTGACAACGTATATGCATGAAAACGTGAGTTAATTGGCTTCCCATAAGGACAATTTTTAAACCTGCTGTATAAATTCAATGACACTAAAATTGAATCATTGTCAGTCAATTCACTTACTTGCTGCACACATGCCACACTTTATAGTACTGCATGTCTGGACATGTTAAATGCAGTTGTGGAATATACAGCATGTGTTGGCAGCAATGACTGCATGTCAAACCCCAACAGAAATTTTAACTGTTTAACTGTGCCATCCAAATTGTTCACAATACTTAATAGCATATCATAATTATTGTAAAAATATATAAAATATGACCTATTGTTATATTTTTACCAGGCTTTAAAATGGCATAGAAACTGCAAATTGCAGCTTTTTTAGAGGATGTTGCACCACGAAATTCCAATATTTATATTTGACAAACTCTGTTTACATGCCTGGGTGTTTA
The DNA here is from genome assembly GCA_034695945.1 of Glomeris hexasticha. NCBI lineage: Eukaryota > Metazoa > Arthropoda > Diplopoda > Glomerida > Glomeridae > Glomeris > Glomeris hexasticha. Next base: position 7,147 of record JAQIWR010001730.1, read on the forward strand.
TACGATTTATTTATTACTTGAGGTTGTGGATTATCATGCCCCTGCAGGAAACCGCCCAAATATTCAGTCAGCCTTATATTTTTTATCAGAATTTATATACCCCATGTCTCAGTTTTGGTATATAAAATAAGCATAGTGGGATGTCTGAAATAGAAACAGAAATATTTTAGATTTTAATATTTTGCCCTCTCAAGCAATATCTAATGTTTGGTGACGTCTTATATGTGACCTTAGAGCATCCCATCAAGGTCTAACAAATTTTAATGCGGTCAGTTTATATAATAGGTGAGTTGCGTGTTCAAATCAGAAAGATGTTTAGACAAAATTGCGAATATTCTTTCACCTCCTGTCAAAGTTACATTGACGCAAAGACCAAACTTTGCGGACTCATCGAACATATGCATGGTCTCTGAAAGTGGTTGTTGTATTTCCACATTCAGTATTGTAATGGTTGTCTGAATTATTTATGATACATTTGTATTTATGATTTGTTAGCATATGGATTCGAATTTGGAAAGTGGTTTCCTGTATGCAACAACGGCTGCATACTTGCATAATGTAGTATATGTATTATAATTTATTGAATTTTCCCTTTGCTACTCTTCCACGTTACAGTGATAATATGTACTCGCACACTGTTGAGTTGTATTTTTGGGGTCATGTGCTCCTGAATACAGCTCACTAATCTGCATGCTCACGTACTTTCGCGGTACGTTAATTGGTAAAGTGGTTTTAATTTTCACTATATCCGTTCTCCATGCCGGATATTAAATGCGCCAGATCTTTTTTCCGGGAAAACACAGTTCCCTGGCTTTAATCCCGATTTTGTTCGGCTATAATCTCTAAAAATGAGTGTCAAATAAGTTTTTAAGCGTCGTTGAAATTTTCATCAAGCAACTCGAACATTACAAGCATCTTTATTAACAAGTGTAGGCTATCGATTTTCGTTGCGAGTTGTTTATCATTTACTGCCATGTATGTATTAATGCTCAAAAATCAAGGCTTTGTCATATAGCTTGAACACAAAATTGTGGGAACTCTGCGTTATTGCTGCCACTTTTATAAATATTGTGTTATCTTTGTAATAGCTATATTAAAATCACACTACATTACACTCTTGCATGGCATTCAGGTCAGCTTATATTTACACGACTCCTTGAAAGAAATGTATAGGTACATTTAGTGGTTCAAAGTGGAGTAATCTAAATTCTTTGTTCCATATTTCAGGATTTAATATTGAAGGTAGGTGGATTCTTTATCATTATTGTCCTACATGTAACTTGGTTATGATGTGTTGGTATACCTCCGAAACTGTTGAAATTCGTGATGCCAAGCATACAGGAACAAGTAGAAAAAATTAGACTTCGAATTTCATGTGCTGTAATAAATAACAATTGCGTACATGAGACTGTTCTGCCATATAGTATATTGGTTCCGGTTGCAGTTCAGTTGGCGAAGTATATATGATCATGAAAATGGAAATTTGATTCGACACTTTGCCAGCATTACTTTGCTCTGCCGAGTGAGTTGTTTCCAAGCAACGAAGCTTCTTTTGCACTCGCAGTTTTCTGTGCAAGATAAAACGCATCATGATGTCCTAAATTATTGAAGAAGGTGAAAATTCGTTCAACTTAATGCTGCATTGCACGTGGCAATTTATGCGGTCGATGATGCCATGATGAAAAGCGGAACTGGGTTGCAAAAGATGCCGGATCTGGACTAAATCAACTCGATCGATCCACTGGTTCGGTTCGGATCTGTTCGGTTCCCTTTGAGGTGATGTTGTATTCCTCGCGGGACAATCTGCCTGCTTTTAGCGTATTAGATAAATCTTTGAAGCTCGTGTGTGTGTGTGTGTGTGTGTGTGTGTGTATGTGCATGCGTGTGTGGACAGACAGCACTGTGCGTGTGGTCGCTCAGTTTGGTCCACGTGTTACTGCGAACGGGGTCGACCGAAGTATGGCCGCAGAAGTTGGTCACAGCTCCTAGCTGTTTCCATATATTGCCACATTTCCAGATGTCGCTCCAATTAGAGTAAGTTTCAGAGGGCAATATTGAAGTGACTGGATAAATCCACACAGACGTATGGCGTCGTTTGAAGGAATGAATGAATGAATGAAGGAAGGAAGGATCGAAGGAGGGAAGGCAGGCAGGAGAAATAGCAGGAAGAATAGTAGCCTGTCGGACGAGGTGGAGCGAACTTGAGTGGCACTTGATGCATGCGTGCTGCAGGCTTTGGTTACATATAATCCATGAGCAGATCATGAGGAAAAGCTGGTCCTAATTACGAAAGACTTTTCGTTAAACGCGAAAAATACGATCGTAAATGAATGGGGATGATCGTCAATTAGACGTCTTCATCGATCCATCGATCCAATTTTGGGGGCATATCACGGTTGAGGTCCTTGGTCTGAGTCTTGCTTTTTACCCAATAACAATCTCGTTATTAGTTTCAGTATTATTGAAAAACGTGCGCTGCAAAGATATCATTCCCATCCTGAAATGCCTGGACTCACGAGTATAAACATGGAATCATTATATGCATCAATCATCGCATTTTAACCTCTTGTATCTCAACAGTACAGTGCTGATAATTCTTATTCAAGGTACATCAGAGGTAAGGGCTAATGCCATGACCTAGATATCGATTCCGCCACAACGAATGCTCAAATTAAGTATTTGCATAATTCACTCAACATTACGATAAACAGCAATGGGTGCCGCCATCATGGTAAACCCTGCAGTATGGAACTGCATGTGATGAAAGTTTCCAAATATAATGGGGTTGTAAGAGGCTTGTTCTTCTGTGCTACCATTGCTTGAAATTTACTTTCTATATTAGATCCAGAGTTAGTTTACCCATGTCGATTCAAAGATTATGCAAATGCGCTATTGATCGCTAAGTGGGGAATTACGGTAATTTCTCTTATTTGGTTGTACTGCAATTATCGCTATAACCGCAATTACCCCACTAAGCGATCAATAGCGCATTTGCATAAGACTTAAATGAATTCGACATGGGGAAACTAACGCTGGAGCTAATATAATATCGTTGTGCATGCATGACCAGCTGTAGTTATACGACTTGCGAATTCCTTGGATACACCACTCCTTCTGTTTAGTTTCCGCATTTTTATGCAGTGATGTTCATGATTAGCACTACATGGGCAATCATGCAATTGAAAAAGTCAAGCTTATTCAATATGGTATACAGGGTGATTCAAAAGTCCTTAGAACCTCTTATAATTTACAATGCGTGCACAAATTGTGTTGGTTGATAAATGAAACATAATGTACAGGTTATGGGCTGTGCAATGGTGTAGTTATTGTCAACCAAAGTAATTTGGATCATGCTGTTCCAATTTCTAAAATCTTTATTTTCGAAAATGGATATGTAGTTTCAATTGGGGATATGTTAAGCATTGCACTCTGGTCATAATAAAAAAGAATCTTCAAAATCGGTTTATAACAGACCTAGGAATCAATAACTGAAGTTTGGACTGGTGTGTCACATGTTTTGCTAGTTTGCCTCACTGCTCATATCATACAGTGAAGCAAGTGTGCAGCCATGTGGTGCATGGAAGGAAAGCAGCGGATATAGCGATAAAATTGATGCAAACATACCATTACATGTTCTGCCACGAATGTGGATGCAACAAGATGGTGCTCCTTCATGTTTTGGTCGTGCAGTTCATGCATATCTGGATGAACAATTCCCACAGCGATGGATAGGTCGCAGTAGTCCAGTCCCATGGCCACCAAGGTCTCCGGACCTAAATCCACTTGATTCCTTTCTTTGTTGTTACCTGAAGTGCGTAGTGTATGAAATGATACCGCAATCACTTGATGATCTTCAACAGAGAGTGACATGTGCCCAGGTGCAAGTGTTACCAACGACGTGTTCGAAATACTTTCCAGGAATATTATTGCTAGAGCGCATCATTGCATAGTTGTAAATGGTGAACATTTGAAACACATTTAGTAATGCTGGTATGAGAGATGCCATTGATTGTTTATGTTACTGCATTTGTTATCATTTCTCATTGGTTCACACAAACCTTCGTGCAGGCAGCTTGTTGCTGTGTTAACAAATGATTTTACTGTACTATCAGTCCTTCCACATATTATTTCTTGTCAACATATATGTACACTTGCTTCACTGTGTGACACGAGCAGTGAGGCATATTGGCAAAACATGTGACACACCACTCCAAACTTCAGCTGTTGATTCCTAGGTCTGTTATGAACCGATCTTGAAGATTTTTTTTTTATTATGACCAGTGTTCAGTACTTAACATATCCCCAATTAGAAAGGCATGTTCCAAATTACTTTGGTTGACAACAACTACACCATTGCACAGCCCATAGCCTGTACATTAATTATGTTCCATTTATCAAACAACATCATTTGCACATGGATTGGAAATTATAAGAGGTTCAAAGGACTTTTGACTCACCCTGTATAATACTATAGTGTGCAGAGATTTTCAGGAATCACGTTGTTTACTCTCCATTTTTGCTGTATACATATACTGGAGTTGGAATATATCCTGGGTTCGCACTGTCGATCATCTATTTGTTTACATTCAATTTTGGTTTGTTTCGTGTTAGAAATAGTTTTTATAACAACGACTTACTCGAATGTGCAGTGCTAAACAGTATACGCATTCGGGTACTTGAAAATACAATTATACAGGGTGGACAGAAAGTCTAAATGAAAGCAATCACTTCCAAACCATTGTAGGTAACCAAAATTTGAATAGGGGGACAAATAGGAAATAAAGGGTTCCAGACACAATGGTGTGTTCCAATTTGCGGTGCGACCTTAGCTTCAAGGTCATCCATGTTGTAACTTTTGAAATATTAAAGATAGAACAAAAAAGTGTCAGAATTTGAACGTAATTTGCAGCCAACATCGTGGAGCATGCCATTATGCAGGCATTGAGCCCCTGCTGATTGCTTCGCTGCATTGCTCTTCATCGCTCCTCAAAGCTCTTCATCTTTCCACGAAGTTAGCCGCAGAAATTTCCTGTTAATTCCCATATTCCGAAAAAATCCCGAATCCACAGTTTTTGGCATTTAAGTTGAGTGCTCTCAAGGCAGCTCTCCATGCCACTAATTCACTTTTTGTTCTTAGGGCCGTTCACATATTACGTAATCAGAAAAATGGGAAACAAAGACCAATGGATACCAAAGTCATCACACGTCATCACTTACAAAATGACTGACTGACCCAACATGATGACGTCATCGCCAATTTTTTCATGAAATTGAAGACACATTTATTTAATTTCTTAAAATTTGTGTTAATGATACATATACAGTATATTGATACAGGATCAGTTCTTGCCAAAATATACAATATAAATTGTTACTACCCCAAGTCCTCAAAAATACATGACAAACTGGTGATGATGACGTCATATAGCCAAAGAGTGACTGATGGAATACGTCATCAATCGTCATCAATCGTCATCAATTCGGAAATGACTGACTGACAAACGTGATGACGTAATATGTGAACGGCCAAAATATCTTTAAAGGAGACCTGACACGGTTTTGTAAGCTATGCTGAAAATGGAACTGGAAAACACAAAACAATACAAAATAACTATGGGTTCGTTTACAATATGTTTAAAAACATTATTGGCGTAGATATTTATTCACAAAGTGAGTGCCGTATGCGAGGCATGA
>JAQIWR010001731.1:0-12837 GCA_034695945.1 Glomeris hexasticha
TCCGTACTGCCGTTTTTGATGTATTTATCATTATGCACCGAAATTCCATTGTTTCCTGTGATCTGAAGCACCCTGTATACAGCACATCCGTATTTCAAAGGATGTCATTTTTTATACATGATCCCAAATAATATTTGAAGACAGAGAAATGCAAAATTTACTTTTGGAGCAAAATACGTTTCATTAATATCGAAACAAATCCGTTTCCTTATAAGAAGAAAAACTCCTTGTATTCCTTATTACTTTTTCCTGCATCAGCATTTTTTTATACGTAAATAAACTTTGGTGATGTTTCAAACAATAAATACGAATTCAATATGCGAAATTAAAAACGCAGACCTTAATATTAAATAAATTGCATACATTATACATAGACTTTGCAGAAGTAAGATAACAAAAAAATAAAAATTTGAGATTAAAAAATGCTGTACAAACATTTTATCTGAAGTTCATCCTGGCATTAGGTAACAAAAAAAATGTTTCTGACAATGCCAAGCAGCAATATCATTTTTTACGTAAAAAGAATTAACAATCCAAATTTTCTTCAAATAATATTAAAATCTTGGCTCCAGTCTCTTTTCCTTTTGCGGAAACCTGCCACTTGAATTCAATACTATTGAATTCAAGTGGCAGGTTGGTTATTAAAAGTTGTGGTAAAGAGATATATACTTACATCAGAGGCAAAACTTTCGTATAGTAACAGCTAGATCAAGGACGAATTTCACATTTCAAAGTATACTTTGGCAATTTTTTTGTTTGATTCTTATTCTGAATTGGGTCAAGGTGAACTTTCTAACGCAAGGTTGACTTTGGTAAATAGTGAATAACGGTCCCCTTCTATATATCCTTTCTTCCTTCAATACTACTTTTCACCTAGCTGTCATACCACTGACTTTGTGTACCTTTATGTACAGCAGATAGAAATGGGCGTTAGTGGAAAGTTTAAAAATGGCGTCATTATTTGACGAATTCTATAACTTACACCTATAGCAGCTATAGACCTGTCATTAAACTGCTCGTAAAACGAAACAACCATTAAAATCGAAAAATAGACATTGAGATATCAACAGAACAACTTACACTTCGGTTTCAGACAAGCAAAGGAGGAAATATTTCCACCTCTCTGACAAATGGTTGCTAATTTATGATTCAGTTATATCTTTTGTCAAGTATAGATTGGTATCAGCACTTTGAAACGTGCAATGTGTACGAATAAGTGTAATCAATAATTTATTACTATAACTGTATACACATAGCTTAGTGAGATAAATATATGTTGCTGTTCATCATTATCCGTTCCACCAATATTTTAATTGTGGATACCTTCAATATAAAATTATGTGTAATTTGATATAACATGGCATGGAAAAAATGAATCAGTTTTTAATGTCAAGCATTACTTCATGGCCAAATGTATATGTATTTATGAGAATCAGTGCAAGCAAGTGGAAGCAAGAGGCAAAAACATTTAAAGAAGGGCTAAAGTAGCCACTGCAGCCCTTGAACTTGTGTCAAGAACAACCACTGTCAAGAGCAGTTTGATAACAATCACTGCATACTTTGTCTCGACGTTGGACCAAACCCTGTTGGACCTATTACTATGGTCATTATTGTTATGACACCATTACTATCTGTACTGTTAAGGTGTCAGTAAATTTCATTCTTTTTGGTTTAATAAAAGGCCCTGCAAATGTTGACGTTTATGGAGCTATACTCCCAACAAGGCCATGCATGGAGAATAGGAAAAGAGCAATTTTGTTATTAGTATTTCAAAAAGAATAAATCAAGGGGAATGTATTTAAGATATTATATAGGGGGATCAGAATCTATAAAGAATTTCAAACACTAATGGGATAAAATTATCCATTTGCAATCTTTGTACTGCACTGATTGATATATATCGAATATTCAATTCCGACATATCATGTAGGGAATTTCTCCATAGACGAAATAGCAAAGGACATTTTTGATTAGCCGAAATGTCTTGGCATTCAACCAGTACGTCGATGAACAACAATTCCTAGCTTTCACAATGCCAAATTCTTGCCTAAAATCAATTTGGGGCAGCATAATGCAAACAACATGCTTTAATAATTGAATTGGGGGAAAAACTTTTGATAGATTTCTCCTATCGCAAGATCAAAATGATAGGGGAAATTTTATATTCAACCTTGCCAAGACATTTCCAATAATCAATATAATTAGGCCTACATGGTATAGTATCTTTAGACTGTCTAGTTTAAATATTTATACCATGAGAAAATGGGGAAATATAGCCAAAATTAAATTCTGCATAATGAATAAGCATTCGTAGCTTTTCTTCACAGATTTTTCTATCGAAAATCAGAGCATTTCTATGAAACAGAAAAATAAACATGCAAGCTACAATAACTGATAAATCACGTGCACTGGGGTTATTATATCCAAAACTATAATTTCTTGACCTACAAAAAAATCTAAGGAAAAAATGGTCCATCCATCCCCATGCAGCTTGCCCTACTGAACACAATGCTGTTTTTCAATGTATACCTCAATTTCTTTCAAAAACTTTTCCCCAACATCAATGTCGATCGCACTAAAATTCTTTAGTATGGCTACATTTACTTCGGAATGAAGTTGTGATGATTATTTATTTCCAGAACAGACAGTCATTAACTCGATCCATTATGTGGGAAAGTTGTAAAAATTTCAAAGCAATATTCCCAGAATTTTTCCCACAAAGCAAAACATTGTTTTACCGCTCTTCAATGATACTATAATATGAAGCTTGGTCCAATTGCATGGGGAAGGTTGTTTTTGAAATATGTAGCTATACTTATTCTTATTAATTCGCTCTTTACTATTGATTTTGCAGCAATCAATCCTATGTACTTTTGAGAAAGATGGACGAGTGTATATCCTAGCCATGATATTTCAGAATCACATTACATACATATACTGAATATGACCAAATGATCTATTATATTTTATTAATGTATATTTGTTGGTACAGGTAAACAGAAGCTGAACATGAAAATCGATTCCGCTTTTAGGTGGATCGAAATCTATAGCAAAACCTAAGGCTGAGTTCAACATCCACCTGGCAAATGTACGTGTACCAATGTCGATACTTGTATTTCAAGTCGATCGCAAATTGTATAAATTCCTATGCTAATTGAATTGTATCACGGCCACTTCGCTTCCGTAACCAATTACAGGGAACACGTTCAAGTCAGAGTGCTCTAACTTTTATTAATTGTGCACTAAGGTAATCGGGTTTCTTGCTATACCAGGAATTTCTCTCCAAAAGCAATTTCCAGATTGCCAATAAATTAGTGTATGGGGAAGATTGACTAAGAAAGTCTAATTTAGAAAAGTCACATTTACACTGCTCTAAATATCAAATCTATATGGAATAAAAATAAGTAATTGTGTATTCTTGACTTGCAATGCCCATTTGAATTGTCTAAGTAGAACTCATTTATGACACTACTCTTTAAAAAAAGTTAATTTATACCATGAAATGTTTTGTCACGTTTCTTAGCACACCGACTGAGGGCGGGATCCTTGAATGTCAATTCAAATACAGACCATTGGGAAAATGTTTTGCGAATAGTTTGTTCTGGTATTTTCTATAGGGTCAAGGTGATTTATGAGCAAGTCCGACCTCTCTCATAGTATACTACTGCTCATAATACACCCAAAATGCAAACCTTCTTTTGGGACAGTTCCACCCATGTGTGGTGCTAATTTTTTGGGTCAATAGTTAGTGAATAATAGCAATAACACGTGGCTATATTTTAAAAGCACTATGTTTATATTTCACACAGGACAATATCCTTCTTGCCAAACCGTTGTTAAAATCCTGCTGACAATTAACTTGTTCAGTGCACATGCCTGCAAGCCATTCAAATACCTTGTGCATATGTGTAGAGCAACCTTGGCATAACATCACAGCATATATAGGAGACACTGACAATGTTGGGGGAAAAAAAGTAAATACCAAGTAACAGCAATATGGCAACAAAGAAATGGAGTTGAAATTTTGGCGTTAAAAAGTCAAGAACAAGTGTTCACCTCGATCGTGCTCATATGGTATACAGTGTGCCATGTGCACATAAATCACAGAAAAAAATTCTAACATTCACTGGGCGTCCTTTTAGCTTATAATGTGGCGCCAATTTATTATATGTCGGCCACTTTTACCAAATGCCATATCCCAACGCCTTAAATTGCAGAAAGGGGGTTATTTTCCTCAGGGAGAATATCAGGATTTATATGAAAAGCTTCTAAAAAATAAATTACATCTCCAGTCATTGTCAATTAGTGATTAACTCCAATGCAATATAATTATACAGTGTGTGTGTGTGTGTGCACCAGAAATCATTATTTGTGCCCTTGGAAAATTACGGTATATACAAGAAATCAAGACTGGAATAAACGAGCATTTCTTTATGAATTTCACTATATTAGTAATATCAGCGAATCATATAATTATAAGTGCATCATATGCTTTTTCCTCAAAGTAAATAACCTGCTATTAATGAAAAACAATTTATTGGTCGATGAAATTATGTATAATTATACTGCAATTCATATCGATTAAGCATGAAGGGAATAACACAGCTAGCATGCTTGATCTATATATAATGCACTAGCTGATGCTATATTTATTGCAATTCATGTATTAAAAATTATTTGGGAAAACTGAGTTGGAAATATATGTGTGACCAAACACTAAACTGAAACATACAAACAAATGAGATCCTGAATTTGTTGTGTACTATAGTAGGGGAGACCGGGGCCAAATGCGTCAAAAATCACTTAGGAATTAATTCCCGTAAAACTATTTGTCGTAAAATTGTAAACTAACGTGTTTTTGAAAGCCAAGGATATAGGCTTGAAGGCTATAATTTGTTTACCTGGTTTGATACGATTGCACTCGCACGAAAAATCCCCAAAGTCACATGGGCGCAATCTTAGAATTCGGAAAAATGCGGGGTAAAACCACCATTAAATACAGCAAGGTATAGTCGTTGTGATTCACAACTCCAGACCTATACTATATTGTTCTGAATATACTTAATAACTGTAGAAAAAATATTATTGGCAATTTCTTTACACTAACCTGGCCTGACGGTTTTCCTCACTCCATTTGGCTTCGTCCAAGGTTATCCCATATATGTCTATGGTTATCCTAATAACGTACGCCAACCAGACATCCAAATAGAACTAATTAAACCGACTCCAAAATCCGAGTCGATTTAATGGCATGTAGACAATGTTGTTATGAAATTACTTTGATCATGAATCGGCCATTACAATTGGCTATAGGCGAGAAATCGGGCCTTGGATGCGGCGAAATCGTACTAAAAAACGAAGCTTACGCCGTTTTCCACGATACCATTGCTGTATCGAGAGTAGCGATCTAAGGTAAGGCAAACTTCGTTTGGTACAGGTCAGGCAGTCGTACATTACGTTGATACCGAGCTTGCAAGCGTACATTTTGCAAGCTACGTTTCAAGGCTGTTGGATGGATATATGCTTTGTTGTTTATCAATTAATTAATGGTCAGCAGTCGATCAATACAGTCCCACAACGGAACACGAGCGCTCGTATCGGTACTCGATACGCAACACTCGATACGCGATACTCGATACGCCGTACTCGGTACGACGCACCGGTATTTTGCCGCGTTCATGCCCCACTCGGACCTTGAACGGGCAGATTATTTTTGCACATCATCAAGAAAACGCACAGCAACAAACGAGGGCGCGTTTTTAATGTTTGAAACCAGGCTACAACATATGCTAGGTATGATAATTTTCCGAAGTTTATTGTAGACGCCGGAAGTCCTAATATGCGAGTGTAAAAGTTGATCTAGGTTATCGCTGAAATCGCATTTTCCGAGTTGTTTCCAAATCGGCTCATGCGATCGTCCTGAAACTTTGACAACATTTGCACCTCCTTGTTTGCACACACATGATGGGATAGCTTGACTGCAATATTGCGATTTTTGCGTCGTGTTTGTGGTCGCCACGCCTTTTGGCGATTTTACCCCGTGTCGCATTTGGCCCCGGTCTCCCCTATACATTGCATGTTGCTTATAAAAACAGTATACATGATTTATATGATTTAAATGTCGAGTTTCTAACCATTTAGAGCAAAAATCTACTGATTCCTTTGTATAGTACAGGCCTGTATCTCAACATGCAATTCAATTTGACAAATGATTTCTCGAAACAGAGCTTTAAAACTCTACAATGATTATCTGTTGGAGGGAATGAATACATGATCCTATATACGTATATAGTGTTGCACACAATGCAGACTATAACATTAATCTTGTTGAAGATTACACTGAAAGAAAAGCAAGTTGTAAACACGATCATCGTGAATCTCAAATATCATTGAGAGCGAATCTTTTAAATGCATGTTTGATGCACAGCTAGAGACTGTTTGAATTGAGTCCCTCATTAAATGGGCAGTAATGAGCACTAACCACTCCCCTGCAAACAAAAGAGGTTGCATCTCCATTCATAGTACCATTATGGCAACTTGGAAATCGGGCTAATTACACTTTTCGATACAGTTTCACCTTTATCCTCAAATCTAATCTCGACTCTATCAAGTAGCATCTTCGTTTATATGTTATACCTAAAGCTTTTTTGTTGGTATCACACAAGCTTATCGCAGTGACATGAACTATATATAAAGTACGTCACAAACTTGTTGCAATTTCAAGTGCAGTTTGCTGACATTAGAGTCGCAATTAAAAAGAATAAGACTCACATTGTCAATATTAGGGTTAAATATAATTTCCTAGTTTCAGATAGAGATCTGTATATTCAGAGAACATGTAATTTCAGGCTAACAATGTCTTCCGGTATGGTTGCATGCATTCATTAAAATTCATAGCCAAATAAAACATTCTCTGCATCAAGCCGAAATTATTCATTACCCAGATGTAGTCCGAGATTAAAAAGATAATTTCATCTTAAAATTAACTCCTTGGTTGTTAACTGAAAATGTTATGCTGTCTTGGAACTCGTTTTAGTATGATAACCTGGATTCTAAAGATGCAGTAATTTCAGATTTAAGCTTAAGATCTTGTAAAACCTCATAAACGCAATAAAATGGTTACATATTCTTTAATAGAGAAGATAATATTTTATTATATATATCAGAGAAAATAGTTAAACTATTAAATTAAAAAATATTAATTGGGAATATGGAAGTTAAAATTAAGTTTCTGAGGTTTTTGTGCATTCAAAATGAAATGTAAATATATATATAGGGCAATTGAAATATATATGCGTTTAGTCAGTCCATATATACCCCTACCTCATAAATAATTTTTATGGCAGTACCGGTATTGCAGATTGTTTTTTTGCAAGTTTGTTTAATTTATAGCATACTTTGTGCAAGAATTTTCGTACACATGCTACGAAAAACACAAGTTTTATGTCTAACACTTCACTTAAAGTGTGTATTGTCACAAATGTTGATTTTCCCACAATTCCGGATTTCTGGAATTAGTTATCATCACGTATTTCTTGATTTTTATAGCACTGACCCCGTGGGAATTTTATGTTCAACCCAAAATTAAAAGTTTCTTGAACTCTAATCAATGATCCCCATAATGCAAGCGTGAGAGTGAAGCTAAATGCCCACTTTGCTTGCAATCTCCATTTCAAACAAGTTTTTGATTCAAGTATTATTACGCAGCAAACAATGTGCAATGCTATAATTATATTCAATGACAGTAGAAATATTAACCTAGTTCCAAATTTGAACACCAGGGCAACGCTATACTTCGGCTACATGAATTAATATCCCCTGTTGATGCATCTACATGTTATTTATTTACAATTCTCCTTAAATATTTCAGTAGTTTATTTATAAACTGTATATAATTAGAGAATAGGCCCTAATTAGTAATTACTGAAAGTGGAGTCACCTTTTCCCAGGAGAAAGTGGACAAAATAATTAAAGGAAAGCTTAGAAGACAGCTAATTATGGATGAAATTTCAATGAAATCTTAACATGGGATAAATAATGATCACACTAAAAGCAAAAATGTGGTTGTGTCCAATCTGTAATAAAAACAATCCTTGGGGATATTGAGCGATTAGGTACTGTTGTAGTCTTCACGAGATATATTTGAATTTTAAACAGTAAATGTTATATAGGTAGCCCTACTGGCAACTTGAACATTCCTTATCAGAAAATTATTCATAGCAATGTTCAGACCAGACAGTTATTGATGCGAATTCTGCAGATAGTATTGAAAAATTCTCACTATAAATAAGGGTAGAACATATGTAATCTTGTAATCTGAAAATTGGTTTTTCAAGGTGGCCGTTGTATTTAGCTAGGTCCATTGCAATCACACACTGGAAATTATTTATAGCAACACCAACTTGAACAAGATTCCTACCACCTAATTGCTATTGTTAAAATATTTTGTTTCACTTCATAAATTCACACGCTGCATAATCTTACTGGCAATCTTCCCATAGTTAGGTTTTTATAGTAAGTAGTACATTGTTCAAGGTAGCCATAAACTATATCCACAATGTTAGGTGGAAAATGTGAAAAATTATTGTTGGCAAAATAGAAAAATAAAAACAAATTTGTAAAGCATAATTAATTTGTATTCGTATTATTGCGAAAGTAATTACACCGGTAAGAGGAAAATGAGAAACAACTATATGCCAAATTCCGAGTTTTGGCAGCTTTTCAAAATCTTTTACTAATTGTGACAATTTCATTTCACAGTATTTGTCTCTAGGGTTCAATAGATCCATGCATACATATTATCTCTTGATATTATACTAATTCCATAAAATCTACAATAAACCCAGATACGAACGTTAACGTTTTATTAAAGATAAAAGCTTTGTTAGCCATAAAATGCGTCAAAATGCAAATTACTGCAATATTATAGCAAAGGTTACATATTGCACTGGTGCAAATGATATTAATATCGACTTGATTCAAGAGAAAGATAAGAAATTGCGGAATTTGAGCAGTAATTATATAACTCGAGTTTGCAGGTTCAATCCTATACAGACACTGAATTTTGTAGAAAAAAAAACCAAATATATTAGATACATTTTAAAAATTAACTTGGATAATTTGAAGTCAGAATTAAAATAAGTTTAATATATTCGTAATTTATCTTAAATGGAGTAATTAATATTTTATCAGACGTGGTGGAAGAATTTCTACAGAAGGTTACCTTAATTGCAATACAAACAACCCAGGTCACTTAAACACCAGAGGGCGCGGCAAGCATGTACTGCATATACCCATTACTTAAGACTGGAGTAACCTGTTTTAGTTTTGATTGCATGCAAAATTGATGTGCCAGTTGATATACTGTTTGGTTGTCTTCCATATAATTAATACTAGTATGAAGACATCCTGTTATATATGTATATAAGATTTGGTAATATAATGTTAACTAAAAGGATGAATTAATACTTATATAAAAGGATACACGGCTGGACATCATTTTAGGCTTTTTAATCTTGGTTTTCACAAGATGAGACCACTGCAGAAAAGACCCTTCTGTGCTCACCATGCATAGTCTATAATCCCAAAAGCCCGATGTCTTTATTTCGGAATCTGGTGCCCAAGCAATTCCTTCCCTTCTATATATAGTGTTTTTAGTCTGGTTTTCGATCCTTTCGCTGGATTTACTTGTAGACACTTTCCCAAACTTTTGTCAGCTTAATTTGTCTTCCATATTGTCCATTCAACTTTACCATTGTGTTCATGCAATGATTACTGCATCCATTTATTAGTGAATTCAGTCCTGTTGCTTGCAACGAATCTGAAACAAATACATATATCCATTTCAATGGAATACGAAATAAATGGGTATTTTAAACCACCTATACACAAAATGTATAAATGAATTGAACCTCAAATGCATGCTGTTCATATTTTGTCTTCATAACAAAAATAAGATGTATGCATCGGAGGGTTAAATAATTAATTACATTACATCAAAATGCCGTGCAAAGCAGATTTATTAATAAAGAATGCATGAACATATTCGGCAAACATATTTCTACTCACATAAACTTAATTAACTGACGAAATAATGAATGAACAGAAAATTGCGCTTGTTCTCCAAACAGAAGCAATATTTCTTCAGGATAACTTCGCATTCAGTCCACATATACAATAAAGTGCATTCTTATAGTTGCCATTCCTGCTTATAGGGCCTATATATAAAATACAAGGTTGGGAATACTGAATATGACATACCGTTAATTGATAAAAAAATCCTGTTAAATTAATGTATCACAAATGCCACCGCCTAATCCATTATACTGTACCTAAGTGTAAATCCTCTTTAAAATCTTGATATATTCCTGAAAACCTGTCCTATTAGTTCAAATTGATGATAATAATTTCCACAGAAAATCAAGTTATTTGTCTCTAAAATAATAATTTAAACCAACTCTGCTAGTCCCTAAAAGCCCACATAATCACACAAACCTAGCAACTGCAATTTGCTTTCAATCCCTTAGGGACTATCCATAAATGATGTCGTAAAGTTTTAACTATTCAGACGCTTCACCTTCTCTTGACACACTATCACAAATCCCCATGCATGCACTGTGATTTATCAGTCGCATATGTAAACTCCATGCAACCCAAGCTCTTTCATTTTATGAGAAAGGAATACAATTGCTGAAAAGCAGTTTAATCCTATCTGTCTGTTTTTATTACTGGAGTGCGTGCAGAAAACGTGGAATTTTCACAGCGCACTCAAAAAGTAGAGAGAATTGCTGAAATAAAACACATTCAGCACGAACGAATGCTGATCACCATATAGCAAGGTTGCACACTTTCCTTGACATTTCAAAAATTCCACAGAAAAGGTAAGCCCATCGAAGAAAATCCATGTAGGCCTAAGTACATATGAAAAAGAATATGGTCTGATTTTAAATTGAGCTCTATATGCATGCAATATTCAAAGTTCCAGTATTCCTTTCATATATATTTTTCGAATATATAGTAATGGATAATGCAAATTTAGCAAGAAATTGTTATATTTCGAATTTATACGTAGGCCTACAATTTATAAAACGATGATAACTCATATATAAACTTACCCCTTACAGAAAATTTATATCCAAATCAGATCCAATTGGATCTGCTCCCTCAGATCTGATCTGGATATCAAGTCAGATCCAAAATTGGGCGCAAAAGTCCTGATCTGGCATATCTACTCAGATCAGGCCGATCTGATTGGATCTGACTGATCTGATTAGATATACTAGATCCAATCAGATCAGTCAGATCCAGTAGATCAACAGTAATATGCATTGAAATTATGTTCGAAACTTAATGGCATTTTGTTTTAAGTTATGCAAATGATGGGCAAAGCCAGTTAGCTTATGCTACGCCTCTCAACCATCATCCCCAACTGTTGACAATTGTGTTAAAACTATGAAATAGTCAGGTACATGTGCTAAGCTATAATTTCGAGTAACTTATTAATTATGAATTTATGTATGCATGGTTATGATTAATTGTATTGCATTGATAACCATTTATTTAACTAAAGCATATACAGTGATATACCAGTTGGACATTATTATTAAACACTTAATTGAGGGAAAAACATGTACCAATTTCGATTTTTCTTGAAGCCAGTGAAATCAGTCAGATCTGATCAGATCCAGACATATCCAAGAGTTTGCAGGCAGATCCAGTTAGATACCGACATATCCAGACAACATTAGCTTATATTAATAAGTGCCAACTGTATTAAGTGGAATTGCGCAATATGCTCGAAATAACATATTTAGTCGGTTTGCGGTTTTGCTCTAACCCTATATTCACTCAAAACTCTATAAGGATTTGATTGGATACCAGATCTGAGTTGACCTGGTGGCATGACAGATCTGCCTGATTTGAACTGGATATAGCAGAACTTGATCTGTGCGCTTCAGATTTGGAGCCAGATCTGGATATTTCAGTTCAGATCCAGCCAAAAAATATTTTCTGTAACGGTTTTCAAATACTATAAACAATAAAGAAAAACATGTATAAACTGCAGTTTCCAGAAAACTGGAAGGAGAACTGCAATTATGTATATATGCTGCAGTTATTTCCATGACATGGTGGGTTTGAAAAACGTTAGTTTTTGAAAACACCAGTTCCCTGCAATACCAAATTAAAGGTTATCAAAATGTAATGTCCAGGCTACGGTATTTTTCACTTGATATCCCTACCTTAAATAGGAGATTAAACATTTACCAAAGAACAGCTGGTTGCCATAAAATGGCTTATTTGTTTCATTATTAGGTTTACTAAACATGAAGGGAAACACAAAGGTTCACAAATCGTAATTGATCAGGAACTTCATTACGTTTACATCAATGACTACTCAAGAAATGCAGGCCTTACAATGTACTATAAAGGCTCGCGATTTGGAACATAATAATCCTAAAATGAGTTTTGTATGTTGAAGCTGAAAATGTATTTACAAATACAATAAAAAGTATTTTGGTCAATTTGTCACAAAAATTGGAGGTCGTGGTAGGATATCACATAGTGGTGCATTGTACACACCAACTCAAAGTCATAATCAAGTAGGAAGCAAGGAAAAGATTGATGAACGGATGCTGGAGATAAGATGCAAAAATTGGGCAAAAACCGATTCTTCTATACTATTTTCGGGCCGTAGGTAGGTAAAAAAAGAGGCTGAAGTAGCGAATCATAACGCAGCATGGGCGTGGCCGTCTTATTTGCCGAATAGAGCTTTTGCACTAATGCCCCGCCTACCCGACTCCGCCTATAGTCGACTCCGGTCTCCCTACTTGTCGGCCA